>AYEL01028964.1:0-38030 GCA_000484575.1 Olivierus martensii | reverse complement strand
CCCGCAATTGGGTTCCCGACACCGGAGCGGCGATCGACGGATCGTTGCGATGATGATGGCCGCGATAAATGCTAGCTTATTCCACAATTGGGATATGTACTCAAATAAGAATAGGCATTAATTATGATTCTTTTTGTTAAATATTATAAGATATCGTCATTTTCATTTTGTGAATTAATATGCTCACACACATTTTTTTTAATCAGGTCATACATTTTTTCGACTGTTTCCAACTCTGTATAATTTTGTTTTCTAACAATCATATAATATTGGCTGCCGAGTGGTAACGCATTGGCATGTTCTGCGAGGCACTCCAATGCTTTATCCACAAATAGATTGTATAGATAAATTGCCATTTGTTTGCGGGATCGCGTTTCACGTCTGGCATCTCCTGAAAAAATTTTTCGGGGTGCTGTGCCCGCCCCGGTAATACCATTCTTACCTCTTCTATGAGGATGGGTGGATCCGTGGTTAGAACTGGCCCAACTCCTTAGTAGTCTGAGTGCTTGGATAGCTGCATTAAAGTGCAAAAAAATCATATAATATATAAGGAATAATTAAATATGATTATAGGAATGGACTTGTTTTTAACGGCAGGTTTTTTTGTGTTATTACGCTCCTTTTCAATTAGGGAGATTACTAATGGGCGGGGTTTATACCAAGTGCAAGTTTTAAAGCCTCAAATGTTTTGTGCAAATATGCGCCGCAAAACATGACGTCACAAAACCCGAAGAAAAGCGCCGGTCTGTTCTCTTAATAAGTTCGGAATTCCGCCTTCTTCCCATGATGCATCTGTAGTCTGTCGAAAAAACATGGTGGAATTGAAAGTGCGCATGTCCGTGTTTCACGGCGCACACGCTTCTTGTCTCGAGGTTCACTTTGAGGCGCATTAACGCTAGATATGAAAAGCCACACGGCGTAAAAGGGGCGAAGCTATGACGAAAGCGCTCGAAAGCGTTAACGCTTGCGCTTTGTGTAAACCTGCCTTAACCCATGCAATAAATTTCTTTAATTATATTTAAATTAAAATAAGAATACGAGATGCTAGTCGCCTTCCTGATGCCCGAAAACATACTTTTTGGCTTTAAAAGGTGTATTTTTTTATCCTATTCTTATATAAATAAGCCTACCCAAGGTTTGTTACTGTTAGCCAATTCTTTATCCAAGTTATGCTAATTTTAATTCTGTATCTAACTGAAATCTGATTTGTATCTTTATCATAGAGAGCCAAAGAGGCTACTGTAATAAAGACTCGAGGATTGATGATAGCATCATCATTGCTTCCTCCATTTAAAAAAAAGTGGATAATTTCAACAATATCAAATATATATTTTATTTTTTATCAATTAACATAAAGATTAAATTGTATATTTAACTTTTCCAGTTAAAATAAAAACATTTATGGGTATCAAAATTTAATATTAACTCTTGATCTGTCATCAGTGGAGGATGAGATTCAACGAGTCGAGGTCGGACAGGATTTGAAAAATCTGAAACCTGGAAATTGAATCTACATCCTCCAGTACAGCATGCTTCCACTGCGGCTATCCGTCAGATAACTTCCAGTTAGAATTTGCTATTTAAAAAAAAGATATTCATGCTTTTATTCAAGTATTTTTAATCCTTTAAAGAGGTTGTAATATGTCTGTTTTGTCAATGGCTAACAGTACTTTCTGATCTATTGGATTACTATATGGCCCGTATCAGGATAACTTTATGTCCCCAATAGATGGATCATATCCTCTAGAGCAGGAATGGCCAACCTATGGTGCTTGTGCCAAAAATGGCGCATTGCATGATTAGAAGTGGCCCACTAAACCTCAGAGAAAAAATTTTTTTTAAATTTCTTAAACAATTTATCTATATATAAATCTGAAATATCTGTGCGCGCCTGTTCACTTATAACGCAAGAACAGCTGAATGGATTTTTATGAAACAAGTTTTGTTTGTTAGGGAGATTTATGCAGGAAGACTTAAAGACAGGTATTGATTATTAGAAATTAATTTTATATATTGCAATTGGCATAAATTACTTGATATAAAATCCAAGATGGAAGATTAATACTATTTGAGCAACCTCATTGTGTTAGTGACCACGTGATATGTTTTTTGGTCAACAGATGACGCCACTTTCCACTCAGTAAGATTACTAAGTGGCGGGGCTACTCAAGCCATTTCACAGGCTGCCCACCCCTGGGAAGGGGTCAGCCGGATTGTGGAGGACGGGGATCGACTCCACAGGCTGCCCACCCCTGCGGAGGGGTCAGCCGGATTGTGGAGGACGGGGATCGACGGGCCAGGCCCGGACCCCATGATAAATATTTTGAAGGGGTGAGACCCGAGACTCGAACCCGGATCCTCCAGAGCGGAAAGCCGAAGCGTTTCCACGTTGCTAATCCGGCCGACACACGTGATATGTTAGCTGGGCAATAGCATTGGATTACTAAAAGGGGTGAGTTTGTATGGCGCATCTTAACTAAAAAAAAAAAAAAAAAAAATTGGTAAAAAAAAAAAAAAAAAAAAAAAAAAAAAAAAAAAAAAAAAAAAAGAATTGGCGCATGAACTGTAAAAGGTTGGCCACCCATGCTCTAGAGCAGCGTTTCTCAAACTTTTTCATTCACGACCCCATTTTTCATTAAGAGATTTTTCGCGACCCCAGGTATTAAATATGAAATAAAACATACAAATACATAAATCATTTATACACTTATTAAGATGAACGCAATCAGCCAACTACATTGAAAATACATATGTGGTACAAATGTTAATATTGGACATTTGTGGAAATTACATATAAACTGAAATTCAAGTATTTGAATTTAATTTTTGTAATTACATATAAACTGAAATTCAAGTATTTGAATTTAATTTTTGCGACTCCTTACATATAAACTGAAATTCAAGTATTTGAATTTAATTTTTGCGACCCTTATAAACTGAAATTCAAGTATTTGAATTTAATTTTTGCGACCCCATTTGGGGTCGCGACCCATAGTTTGAGAAACGCTGCTCTATAGGAATCAGCTGGCTGTGATTGAGAGACATCGACAGTCTAAACGACCAGATCTCTTTTTTTAATATATTTTTAATTGATAGTAAAAATATATCATGTTTCCATTGTGGCCATTCACCAGATAATAACTTCCAGTTAACAAAGTAACTTTATTATGATTTATTTTTAATAAGTGATTATAGTAATTTCCAGTTAACAAAATAACTTTAATTATGCTATATTTTTAATTCACATAAGTTAAAGCCAAAATTAACATTTTTTTAGGATAAAAATTTTAAGCGATTATAATTAGATGCTGATTTTTGCCAATGGTGCTAACGGATGGCGCCAGTTTCCGATCATTGGTCACTAAGCAACAGGACCAATTCAGATCTTATCATCGGCCTAAGCACATCTGTGAATGAGTCACATGTTCTGCAGAATAGTGATATGAAAAAGCGTGATGCGGGCATCTCTAATGATAAGAAAGAAATTTTCAAGAGTGCATATTTTTTGATTTTTCTGTTATATGGGATGCGTCATATTATTCTTTACTAATAAAGGAGTGCGCGATTTGGTGATCGTTAGAGGACAGAGTTCGACAGCCTGGAGCATTAATCATTTATCCAAAAGAAGAGCTTCTTCTAAATTTCTCATCTCTATTACTTTTCCTCTCATTTCGTGTTAATATATTAATATTTTTCATTGTTTACCTTAAGGTTTGGAAACATTTCTGATTGCCTTCTTCATTCCATATGGGGATGAAGATGACCATATTGTACTTCCCATAACGAATCGGTTTTAGATATTATAAAAAGTCATCTTCGAATAATAGTCGACTAAATAAATGCTAAAGGAGAATTCTTCGGACGGTGTGCAATAAAGATAAAGTACTGATCAATAATAGATAACCACCCCACGCTTAGCACGCGATATTTACGCAATCCAGTCACGTAAATCTAAGTTGTCTTTCCCTTCCGTTTGGCTTTCTCTGCAGCCATCACACTTCAGCTTTCACTCAGGATAATTTGGTACTTGATGGAATTATCATCTGGGCTCCCAATGATTGTATCTATCTTACTGGCACTTTCCTAAAGAAAAATTTAAATAATCGAAAATAATAACGTAACAGCAAATAGTAAGTAAGAAAGATTTTTTTAATAGTGGAATAATGACGTTTATAATCTGCTCAACAATTTGGTGGCTGCTGGATCAAATTTTAAACACGTTTTTACGGTCCGGATATCTGGATTTGAGGTTTTCCTTTCTTAATAATTTTCATGCAATATGAATTGTATATTTAAATAGTTAACAGTCAGGAAGATTTTTATCTTCCAATTCGCTATTTTAGGCATCACCGCATAGTACCTTATAACTAAAAATTTTTTCTTTAGTACTAGATAGAAACCACATCTGAGCTTAATTCCTTAATTTGTTTATCTCTAGTCATGGTAACTGAGGTGAGGACGGCTGCCAAGTTAGATTTAATGGTGAGAGAAAAGACGGTTGTCGATAAAGTTTAGTCTAGTTTTTTATTTTTTTACGCTCCTTTCTAATCAATGAAACTATAAAGAGCAGGGTCAGTTTCAACCAGACTGCTCAATTCTAGGAAAAAGCAACGCCGTCCGGTGACATTGATTTACTCCATTAGCAATGTTCGTAAAATTGACTTTGATTTGGTTGCCATACGTATCCCTTTTATGTTAGTAAGTACGATGATCAGATCCAAATAATTAACGAAAAGAGTGTTCAGGAAAACTGTGCTGGTGGCCACCTGTGCTAGGGGACCAACCTGCAAGCCGTGACCACCTTAATATCCGCCTAAGAATATTGTGGGATTTTTAAATTGTGTAAAATGGCCATTTGTGTACCGTGGCCATGGCCAGTGATATTTAATTTCGGCACCTTGTGTGCAAC
The DNA here is from genome assembly GCA_000484575.1 of Olivierus martensii. Lineage (NCBI taxonomy): Eukaryota > Metazoa > Arthropoda > Arachnida > Scorpiones > Buthidae > Olivierus > Olivierus martensii. Next base: position 33,121 of record AYEL01028964.1, on the reverse strand, counting down.
ATCTACTAAGTGGCCAGCAAATCGTGTTTTGATCAGAAATGCCAGATGGGCTCTATATCTATCAGCTGAGCATTCTAAAGTGAAAAAATTCCGAAAGCAGATATTAATTGAGATTTAATTAACAATGTGAAGTTGTGTCATAAACTTTGTATTTTAAATTTTGATGTTTAATAAATTTGAAACTAGACAAAGTTGTCTAGTGGCCAACCAGTGCTTAGTGGTCACAATCTCAGCCGCCGAAAGGTGGCCACCTATCATAGGTTTTCCTATAGTACACCAATAAGCACTATTATACTACGTGATCCCACCAATTCAGTGGATTCGTTGCCTCTAGCAACGTACCATTAGCAGCAGTCTATCCAGTATGTTCCAACCACGGACTGAACCCACACCAGTGGAGGGAGCTGGATGATGAAGGGCCTGGGTGGACGGACAGGGCCAAGAAAGTTTAAGATTTCTTAGATTAATTTTAATTATTCCGCCCAATCGCACATGGGATATTTTTGGCCATTATTCGATGTGATATAGCTGCTAAATACACAGAAACCAACATAGTTGTCAGCAAGACCGACGAGAGGGGAGATGATGGCATAAAATTCCCCTGGCCCAGGTCATCGTCATGTTTTCTAGCGCTAATTAACTGTATATAGAATTTTCTTTCGGATCCTGCGATGTCTCTCGACGGCCCTGATTGTCAGTACTTTTTAGAAATGCAGTATATAAGTTATTTTGAGTGATCCGAATTATCCGTTTTCAAACTAATTGGTCTGGATTAAATATAATAATATTCTTATAACAGAGAGGATATTTTGGATAATTTTGTCTCTGTACATAAAATGTGGTTAAAATTAGAATGAGCAGTCACAAACGGTCCCCATGGGATTGGTTCAGTTTTTGATAAATTGAAATATATTACGATAAATTTTTAATGAAATCTTAATCAAGTAATATAACTACAAATTACAGGTAACTTTCGTATAACACGGTAGATAAGTTCCTAAAAAACGCTGTGTTGTGTGAAACTGTGTTTTATGCGACCTGGAACAATACCAAAAAAAGGGAGTTACGTTCCAAAACCAGTTTTTTTTGTCAACAGATGACGCTACTTTCCACTCAGTAAGAGTACTAAGTGGCGGGGCGAAACAGTCCCTTCCACAGGCTGCCCACCCCTGCGGAGGGGTCAGCCGGATTGTGGAGGACGGGGATCGACGGGCCGGGCCCGGACCCCATGATAAATATTTTCAAGGGGTGGGACCCGAGATTCGAACTCGGGTCCTCCAGAGTGGAAAGCCGAAGCGTTTCCACTTTCAAAACCAGTTAAAAACAAATAACTTTCTTTAATTCTACGTCGGCCGGATGGCCGCGTGGTAAAGCTTTGGCTTACCACCGTGGAGGACCGGGATCAAATCCGAGTCCCACACCTCCAATTTTTCAGGAAGGGTCCGGGCCCGGCCTGTTGAACCCCATCCTTCAACCATCTTGTTGACCCCATCATGGGTGCTGGCTAGCCTGTGATGGGAGCTATAAATGGCCGCCGCCAGATACAGAATATCTCATGAGGATATGGCGACGTAATAAAACTAACCTAACCTTTAATTCTACATAAGAAAATTCATTTTTATAAGCCTATTAATAAAAAGAAACATAAAGAAAGAAAATATATATAGATAAGACTCCGAAAAAACAATATACGTCAAACAAAAAGAAAGAAAAAGTAAACAGGCTACATAACATTCATTCAATAATTATACCTCCCTCACCATTGTTCAGTTAAACGAAAACGTTTCTTTTTTTTTTACAATATCAGCTTCACTTTCTGAACTTTTTCTGCATTTAATGTTTGTGTATCTTCTGTTCCCTTTACAAAATCTGTAATCTAGCCCTCTACAAAACATTCGTTCCTTAACACGTATCCAAAAAAAATTTATGAATAAAATATTCTACTTTTCACGGAATTGCCAAATGTGATACCATTTAGATCTCATCAAACTGGTCAAAAATTATAATAGAACCATGGACGAAAGAGGTCAAAAATTATAATAGAACCATGGACGAAAGCGGCACCGATTAGATATTTTCCAAAAATTTACCTCAGAATTGGTAAACGAACCATGTACCGCTGCCAATACCTCAGAATTGGTAAACGAACCATGTACCGCTGCCATATTGAACGATAAGTAAATCATCACGTGACTATCATCGTAATGATGAAAATCTGCTATGGTTTACCCCTTGTTTTAAAAGTTAAAAATACGACAGGAATTATTCTTACGATTATGCGGATTATGCTTTTATGCTGAAATCCATAAATTACTTATGCAATTTGGATTTATATATTATATATACTGTAATATACCTAATAATATATTTGCATCGAAATGTTAAATTAATCATCTTGAAAGTGTTCTTGCCAAGGAGTTTGAATATAATTCTTGCGCGATACCATCAAGATGTATTACAGTAAACCCCCGTATAACGTGTTTTCTATAACACGAATTCTTATAACGAAATCGCTTTTCTATAACATGAGTTCGTGTACTTTTTACATCTTGAAAGTGTCGTGCAAGAAATTGTCCTTTTCAAGATGGCGTCGTGCACAGGTATAGATACTTCGTTGTGATAAGTACTTTTTCATATAGCTACTTATCGGTTCCATTTTCGCGATTGATTTATATACCGATTTAATACTAGTAATATGACTAAAAATATTATGCAAAAATCTCGGATTCCATGAAAAGCAAATCTTGCCAAAAAATTGTTTTCTTTTTCATACTCCTCTATTGAACGTTTGCAACACAAAATACTCAATGGTCGACAATTAACTCGATTTCAAATCGAAATCGAAAATAGACTGGGTATTGTCCCTCTCGCGGCAAATTAGCGAAATTGCATTTATGACTAATTTTAGCAAAGTGTGGGCGCGTTCCAAACTTCAACAGTAAGTCATCAGTGATTAGTTTCTTTTGACGTAAGAAATAACTCAACATCAACTTGTTTCTGTTTGATGATAATAATGATTTGTTACACTCTCTAACTTTTAAAATCTTATCATCTAGCAGGAACTACTTTTCTGTGACGTTAGAAAAACGGTGTAAACCGGTGTCAAAACGCTTACCACCTCTAGAAGTCGTTGCAACCGGTATGTTGACACCGGTTAACATCGTCCGCTAACGTCGAAAGTAGTTCTTGCTAGATGATAAGATTTTAAAAGTTAGAGAGTGTAATTTAGCATCGGTTTACACCGTTTTCTAACTTCGCAGAAAAAGTAGTTCGTGCTAGGTGATAAGATTTTAAAAGTTAGAGAGTGTAACAATCATTATCATCGTGAAACAGAAACAATGGAGTCAAACAGAAATCAGAAACAAGCTGATGTTGAGTTATTTCTGACGTCAAAAGAGATTAATCATTGATGACTTGCTGTTGAGGTTTGGAAGGCACGTCAAAAGAAACTAATCACTGATGACTTACTGTTGAGGTTTGGAACGTGCCCTATTTCACAGTGTTTGCTATTTATGTGTCTATTGTGTATCCATTGTGTGAATTTACAAAATTTAATAAAAAAACTTGTTAAGTAAAAACCGTATTGTAGAATAGCGTTATTATGCGAGTTTCTGCAATTTTCTAATCGTGTTAGAGTGAAACCGTGTTATTCGAGGGTTATTTGTACATAAAAATATTTAGCCAGTATAAATGTTGATACCTACTAATTTTATTCCAAAAAAAAAACTATTTTAAAGTTTTAAAAGCACATATTTATAATTAATAATAATTTTAAAATAATACTAAACGTTTTTCATTTTATTCTTCGAAGAGAAAAATATCTCAAATTATGGAAAGATTTCGCTCCAAATATAGTTTACTGGTAATTCTATTTCTTATTTGACCATTTAACCATCATTATTCCGTCTAGGTTATGAATGGAATTAGGATAACACTAGTGTTTTGAATATTTCAACAAAAATAATCGATTTATCGATTCTTAATAGATTTCTTCTAACCATAGCCGGATTGGACATTCAGCTACGGAGAACGAATTTTCTATTGGTGGTAAAATGGTTCCATTCAAAATTCGGAATTCAATTAACATATTATGCAATGTTTAAGATTTTACGTAAACTCGGCCTGGTTACAAAGAGAAAAATAAACGAAGTGTTTTCCATTTCAAATTTCCGTCTTTAAAATTTTATATTATATATCGACGTTAGTGCATACTATAAGTTCTTTATCTACTTATAATGTCAAAAATTAATGTCTGCCTTTATTTGGAGATCTTAACTCTTGGTATAATAAAGCTAAGAACTCACATACCACAACAGAACCACAACCACGACCACAAAACAGTGGTTGGATATGGACACGCGTTGCTGTTAAAACTGACAAGTGAGTTCAGTTAGTGGTCTGAGTTAGATTAGGTGTTTCTATATTAATATAATTATTATTCACGACTGTCCACAAATTGACCACAGTTTTGTGGTCGTGGTGTTGTTCTGCTGTGATACGTGTGAGTACGGCCTTAGATGTGGCAATTTCAAATGCAGTGGCCAGATTGGCCGCGTACAAACGCTTCGGCTTCCACTCTGGAGGACCCGGGTTTGAGTCTCGGATCCCACCTCTTGAAAATATTAATTATGGGGTCCGGGCCCGGCCCGTCGATGTCTCGGGTCCCACCCCTTGAAAATATTTATCATGGGGTCCGGGCCCGGCCCGTCGATCTCCGTCCTCCACAATCCGGCTGACGCCTTCGCAGGGGTGGCAGCCTGTGAAAGAGTTGTTTCGACCCGCCACTTAGCAAGGTTAGTAGAAGACAGGGTTGTCTCATGCGGCTGATTTTTTGACTTCCTGTCTAAACCGGAAATACGTCATGCGTAGACCTGGATCAGAAGCCAGAATAGATCTTATTATTGCTATTGTAGGGATTGTAGAGTTCAAATTCTTATTTATGAAGTTTTAATTAATTAATTAACATTAATTTATCAAAGTAATCTTTAACAATAAGCATTTAAGTTTACATTTAGCGTTAATAGCTACTTGACAGTGTGGAATGTGTATTTTATTTTACATGATGTAAATTTAGGTTGAATGAAATATAGTGACTAATATGATTACAATAAAATGCGTATTTAAAGTTTAAATTACTGATAGGAAAGAAAGTTGTGCCGGAGAACATGCTAAAAGAAAAGCAGTGATTTATAATTTATTATACAATATCTATTATTAAAAGTATTGAAAAACTTATTTAACTAACTGTATAAATTAAATACTGTAGATATGTTAAATACTGTATCTGATTACATTGATTAAGCTGTATGTGAAAATGAGAATTCATTTTTATCAGATGTTCCAAATCAGTCATCAGAAGAATATATATTAAAGGATGATGCATTATTATATTTAACAGGATGGATTGCTAAGAAATATAAACACAAATATCCTAATTTAGGAAAATTTACTCATGAAATCAATCTGATCACACTTATTTCTTACCATCATATGTTCAACAGCTTCCTTTTGGTGGTCTTGTTGAACCATCAGAAGAATTTTTTAATTTAGCAAAAAAAAATGGAATATATATTTTTGCAATATTCAAATGACATAAAATCTAAACCAAAGTTTGCGTTTAATTTGACCCATTTAACGAAAACAATTCATTTACCTGAAGATGTAATAACAACATTTTTTACACAACATCTTTATATTAAATTAAAATATCTAAATTATTTTATAAACAAAAAACATTTTCGTTTAAGAGAAAGAATAACTTTAGATGTGAAAGAAAGCTTAAAAATATATAATTAGAATTTTAAATTCAAAACAGCCAAAGGAATTAAAATATTCAAACAAAGTTTTTCTTTCCTAAAACATTATCAGTTCATTCAGTTCTTGTTAAAATATGTTCTGCTGATATAAAAACGATATATTACCCTGACCATTTCAGCAAATGATATTATAATAAAAATTAAATTAATTAGTATATAAACTATTGCATTCTATACAAGTCTAAATGTAATTTATTTTTGTGCTGTTTCTTATTACAATTATTCTTTAATATATTACAAAAATTCATTCCTAATATTTCAAAAAAATATATAATAATAATAATTTATAAAATACATAAAAATTTTATTTTTAATAAACAAAACTTTGTTGTAATCTATATCTGCAGAATGATATAGTTTCAGTAAACTGTGTTATAAATTTTTAAAATTATTATTTTTGCTCTTATCAGCATTTTTTCAATGTAATTGACTAATGTTTATATATCAACATTTTTGTAATAAGTAAATCTATATATGTTTTTATAAAAATTGTATAGGAATAAGATTTTTGATTAAAAATGTTCAATCTTTTTTGAAGTATTCGAGATGTTATTTATTCTCTAATATCTGATGAATAAAGATATTCAAAAGATATTCATTTACAAATCTTTATTTCACAAAATTAGAATACAAAGTGATCGTTTTGAAATTTTATTAATAAATAGTTAAAAATTGGCATTTTATAAAATAAATTTCACTATTTGGATCTAACTAATCAAAGTGTTGAATCACTACAATAAAGTTTTTATTTCTAATATTCGATTTAAAATAAAGCTGTTTAGTAGAAGTTAAAGTGAAATCATTGCTATTAACATTTAATTAATTACTATTTCCTATTAATATTTAAAAGCTTCGCTTTATAGTAGAATTGTACTTTTTCCGAACTGCTGATAGGTCTAACGGTGACGTCACATCAACAACCAATAGCGTACCACTTTTCGGCATGAGACAACCTTGTCTTCTATTAACCTTGGCCACTTAGTACTCTTACTAAGTGAAAAGTGGCGTCATCTGTTGACAAAAAAATGAACTTTGACTGTCCCACAGATTCAATACTGCCTTCCGATGTTGTCGTCAGGTTACACCTTACTTGTAAGAATTTATGTTGTAAAATTTAACGAAATTGACCGGAAAACTTTATTATTTTTGAACTACGTTATAGATCGGGAAAGGGAATAAATATGGTATACTGCTTAATAAAAACAAATTCGTGATTGTGTTTTCCCCGAAACTTTCACTTACTCGAGATTCGGGAATTCCCGAATTAGTAATTAATTTATTTCTCGAGATTCCAGATTCCCTTTCTGTAATTCTCCAGAATCCCAGATTTAAAAAAAAATGTTTAGTTAATAAAATACCTATTTTTAATAAGGATAAAAACAATATGAAGCAGAAAAAATAATGCAAACTGAAAACAAATAATATTGGTTTGTTTTATATTTATTTTTTATTTAATATTATAATTATATTGAAAAAATAAGGCGACATTCTTAGAACGATGTTTTTCGCTTAAATCAGTTTTTCTTTGTAGTTGTGCAGGCTGATGAAGGGGTGGTAAAGCTGTGACTTATCACCCTGGAGGATCCGGGTCCCACAACCTCCATTTTTTCAAGAGGGGGTCCAGGCCCGACCGTTGAATCCCATCCTTCAACCATCTGTCAGTCTGATGGCCGCGTATGTAAAGTTGTGGCTTACCACAACTTTACATACGCGGCCATCCTATCACCTCTAGTTTTTCAGGAAGGGCCAGGGCCCGCCGTTGAATTCCATCCTTCAACCATCCAGTTGATATTTATCATGGGGTCCGGGCCCGGCCATCGATCCCCGTCGTCCACAATCCGGCTGTCCCCTTCCCAGGAGTGGGCAGCCTGTGGAAGGGCTTGTTTCGCCCAGCCACATAATACTCTACTAGAATGGAGTGTGGCGTCATCTGTTGACAAAAATACCATCTGGTTGACCATATCATAGATGTTGGCCAACCTGTGGAAGGGCTTGTTTCGCCCAGCCACATAATACTCTACTAGAATGAAGTGGCGTCATCTGTTGACAAAAAAACCATCTGGTTGACCATATCATAGATGTTGGCCAGCCTGTGATGAATTCTTATAAGTGGCCGCCGCCAGATATAATATATCCTTCATGAGATATGGCGGCTTTCCCAACCTATCCCTAATCCTTCAACCATCCGATTGATCCTATCATGAGTGTGGCCAGCCTATGATGGACTTTATAAGTGGCCACCGCTAGGTACAGAATATCTCTCGTAGGCGGCCGGATGGCCGAGTGGTTACGCGTTGGCGTGCCACGCTGGAGGACCCGGGTTCGCATCCCGGGTCTGGTCCCGGATTTTTTTCGGGGTACTGGGCCCGGCCCGGTGATCCCCATCCTTCACCATTCGGCTCCCCTCCACGTGTGTAGGTGCAGCCCGTGGTTGGAACTGGCCCCGCCCCCTTAGTAATCTCCCTGATTGGAAAGGAGGCGTAATATGCAAAAAAAATAAAAAATATCTCTCGTTAGATAGGGGGATTAACTAACCTACCCTAATCTTTTGTAGTTGTGCTTTTACTTGGAAATATTTCTGATTTTATATAATAATACTAGAATATAATTTATGATTTTTTATCAAACGCTATAGAATAATTAAATTATAAAATAATGAATAGCCAAACAAAACGTAGCAGCTATAACTTTGCTTATTTATTTAGTACAGGATGATAATGAATCCAGACCAGATATACACGGACGATTGGTGGTCTAACCAAACCAACTTTTCTGAGAAGGAAGATGGAATCCACACCGACAACCAGGTGATTCGTCTAGTGGTATACACCATTCTGTCTCTGGTGGGAACCATGCTCAACGTGTTTCAGATCAGCGCCTTGATCATTCAGAACGATTTACATCATTCCAGAAACGCTTTGATCGCCAATCTGGCCATCTCTCATATGATGATAACCTTAGTAGCTTTTCCCACACTTTGTATCGGCATTTTAGCCGGTACGGGTCATTCCCTACAGGTGTGTCGCTGGTCTTGGTACTGCACGTTGCTAACCTTTCTTAGCGCTGTTCTTAGCTATCTAGTGGTGGCTGTAGGAAGTTTCGTTGATGTCTATCGATGCAGAGGCCCGATTAAAAAATTTTCGACTGGTAAAAAGTACGTTATGTTCCATATTGTATGTATATGGTTGGCTTCTTCGGGATGCCTAGCCTTCTTGGTAATTCAAAATCAATTGGACATATGCGGACAGAATTACACATCAGATAATTTGTTTTTCTTAATTTTAATTCCTATATTATTATCGCTGATTTTATTGATCAAATCTCTTCACCACTCCAAAGCACAAAGAAACGGATCGATGGAAGAGAGTTGCCATTCCTCCGAGAAACATCGATATAAATTGCTGAAAAGTCACGCTATAGCCTTAGTTTTTTTCTTAATTCACTGGTCACCTTTGATCTTTATCCTTAATCTTTCCGTATCCGATGACGTTCGAGACGCCACTCTATCACATACGCTGATTTTGGCCCAGACTCACAGTTGCCTCTGGAGTCTATGTTACGCTTTCAGCCATAGCTCCTTTCGTCGGGCCTTCGCCCAGAACATTAGATACTTCTGTTTCAAGTCGCGTTCGGAATGTTCCAAAACTCTGCAAGAAAAACCTTACGGCTCGGTTAGAGTTCACATTGGCATGGAAACGCGAGTGGGGGAAAGAAGCCAGAAATTCGATCATGTCTTATCTGCCATCCTGCCCAACGAAAACCAACAGGCCAAATTATCCGAATTAGATTTTTTGTGACGTCTTTAAATTTGAGTGAAACAATGTTAGGCCTGGATTAAAATATTTGAAATTTCTTCTCAATTTGCTTTATTGTTTGAACTGTTCGATTATCCCATATAAATATTACAATTTCTGATATGTCTATTCGTTCTTGCGCATTGATTTTGAATTTGCCAGCCATTAAGAACCCATGATTATCCAATTTTAACCTCAGGCGATAATAAATGAACAGATTACTGCTGTTTGAAAAATTATAAAGTCAAATATCAGTCTTATCCATTCGTAACTCTTAAAAATTTGCAAAAAATAAATCAATGTTTCGGAAGATCGGCCGGATGGCTATGGTAGAAGCGTGCTGTGCTTCTATCTCTTGTTCTATTCTGGATGATCGGGTCCATTACCTCCAAAACTTTTTCAGGAGGATCCAGGTCGAGTTCGTTAAACTCTATTCTCTAACTGACAACTACCCACTAGGGATATAGGCGCTGATAGAGCCGGCGAAAATTGTGCGCAGGTTGAGTACTGCACAAAGGCGCTAAACTATAGGGGGCGTCAAAAATGACTGGAAAAAATCCACAACGAAAAAAAATTATTAATTTTTTTACAAGTAATTAATATATTACGTTAGGTTGTAGAAATAAATTTTTAATTTCCAAAATTAAGAAACTTTTTCAGGAGGATCCAGGTCGAGTTCGTTAAACTCTATTCTCTAACTGACAACTACTCACTAGGGATATAGGCGCTGATAGAGCCGGCGAAAATGGGTGTGCAGGTTGAGCACTGCACAAAGGCGCTAAACTATAGGGGGCGTCAAAAATGACTGGAAAAAATCCACAACAAAAAAAATTATTAATTTTGTTTAAAAGTAATTAATATATTACGTTAGGTTATAGAAATAAATTTTTAATTTCCAAAATTAAAAAAGTGACATTAGCGTATAAATATTTAATACAAAAATCATATTTTATAAAAAAAAATAATGTAGTTTCGAAAACTAAATAATTTATTGTAGGGGTGCGAAATCAGCTTCTGCCAAGGTTGGTTTCTGCACAAATTTGCTTCATATATCAGCGCCGGCACTGGGAGCTGAAGTATCTATCTAATGGAAAGCGACGTGAAAACCACTTAGATAAAAAAAATTGTTTTAGAAGATAATATCGAAATTTTTTAAATTTTGCTTAAAACGCGTTAATAATAGATTTTATTAGTATAATTATTTTACCAATAATCGCGAAATAATTTAAAACAGTTGTTCTCTCTGGTAATCAGTTTTTAAGAAAAATGAAAGTCGCCGATATCTTACTTGTTAGTGCAGTAGTCGCAACCTACATACACTGAAGTGCCAGATTATTATTTAAGTATTAGACACTCCGCGTGCCACTCAAAAATTCACTAAGTCTCAGTCTCTAAGCTAACCAAGGACTCTATTGTCTCTACAGTAGCACCCCGGTTAGTTTAGAGAAAAATTATATAAAAAAAAATTGTTTACATTTATAAATAAAATTTTATATATAACAGAAAATACCGAAAAATTTCACTAATGGTCATTCTCTAGGCCAGCAGTTCTCAACCTTTTTTTTCCGGGCCACATACATTTGTTTGCTACATTATCCGGGCTGCAACATGCTATATCAGCAGTCGGCAACCGGTTGGTGTCATGCAACGTTGCCAGATCGCGCTATTTTTCACGAATTTTGCTACTTTTTGAAACCATGAGCTATTAAAATTTAAGCTTCGCTACTTTGCGGATTTTATGCTATTCCATGTGATAACTATGCTACTTTTCCTACTTTCATACTACCATATATTAAAAAAAATTCATTCTTGATTTGGACAAATAAATTTACTTTACTTCGTAGTTGTCCACTTATGTAGTTACCATTTCTAGATATTTTTCGTATATTATTTAGATGCTTTCTCCTCAATAAATGGAATCTATTTGATATTACTAAAATGCGGCAACCTGGCAAGTGGCATTTCTGCACCATGTGCCAAACTAATGATCACAAGTAAGGAATGCTACGTTTGCGTTTCATTTAAATAATCGGTTGCTATTTTAATAAACAATCTGTTCTCGATGCTCTAAATTTTTTAGGATAGTTTACAGCTGTTGAAAAATAAATCATTATAAAAGATGATTTTAAAATTACAAATAAGCATTTTTAAAAATAGTTTTTGACTGAACCGGAAATGACGTCACAAAACTTTTACGCGTTACATCTTTTAAACGGAGCCTCAAATCAAAACGCTACCAGACTTTTATTCAGAATTTTATCCTCTACATCAGGGGTGTCCAACCTTTTAGCTTCCTTGGGCCACATTTGAAGAAAAAAAATTGTCGCGGGCCGCATATAAAATATACTAATTCTAATGGTAGTTATTAAGCAAACAAATTAGTAAATAATATATAATCTATGCTATCCATCATAACAGATAAGAAAAAATATGTTGAAAAATAAATCATTATAAAAGATGATTTTAAAATTACAAATAAGCATTTTTAAAAAAAGTTTTTGATTGAACCTTTGCCTGAACTGATGAATCACATTGCTTTGAAGTATTGGAAGGAAGCCGAACACTTTCCGCTTAGGTACAAAACTTTCTGCAACCGACTGTACATCTATGGCTTGGAAGGAAGCCGAACACCTTCCGCTTAGGTACAAAACTTTCTGCAACCGACTGTACATCTATGGTATAAAGGGAAGAGTCTATCAGATGAAGTGACTAAATAGTTGTTCCTCAATCATTTTCTAAAAATCATCTTTCCTCAATAACCTGAGGCAATATAGATCTTTTAGAAAATTATGTGGCTGAAGTGGGAGGGTTGTAAACTTTCAGAAAAAGTTTACAACCCTTCTGTTTTGGTTGCATAATTTTATAAAAGACACCTGCTAGTCAATATATCAAAGTAAAGTTGTGTTAAACTTAAACTAGTTTTATTGAAAAAATATCACAATACGAATATACTGCAACTACTGACCAAAAATAGCAGCCAATGAGTATACCCTCTATCTAGAATCTTAATCACAGTGACATGTTGTCATTGTGACATCTGGTTAAGTTGGTACTTTCCAACCAATATGCCGTGACATATTTTTGGGACAAAAGCATCTTAAAATATACTTTTATCCCCAAAATATCTTAATCACAGTGACATGTTGTCATTGTGACATCTGGTTAAGTTGGTACTTTCCAACCAATGTGTCGTGACATATTTTTGGGACAAAAGCATCTTAAGATATACTTTTATCCCCAAAATATATCGTGGCACACTGGCTGGGAAACCTGGGTTAAGTCAATATTAAAATTGGACACAAAATGCTTCAGATTGCTAAATAAATGATCTTTTCAGAAAATAGGCAATTTCAGTTCTTTCTGGTTTCACATGTTAAAATATTGATAGCAAATAGGAAAAACATTTCAATATAAACAAAAGTGCATTAATTGTCCTCGCAAAGTTATGCTCTATATTGTATTTGTTATTCAAAAAGGATACAGTGTGAACAGAACATATAAGTAAAACTGAGCAAAATATTTGCTTATTAAAACAAAATTGTTCTTTTAAAAAGTTTTTCATTATACTTTTCATAAGAATCACATACAGAAATATTGATCATATTCATTTATTTTCTAGTATAAGTGCTTTTGCATAAAATTATATATTAATATTAATGCTAGTGTATATACATTTGTTTTTTAGAAAAATTTATACAGAAATATCTTTTTTATAATTAGAATAATTATCAGATTTATAATAGCTAAATTTTGAAAAGAATATTTAGCTCAATAATGAATATTATGTAACTTTTGTTAAATTAAAAAATTTTTAATAATTTTTCAATATTTACAATTACAAGAGTGAAATATGTTAAATATAATATTATGAATGACAGAATCTATATTGATATTTGTACAATAAATAACATTATAATTTATTTTTAACCAGATATGGATGAGAAGAGCTTTACCCCTGTCTTCTGGATGCCATGTATATGCATTTGGAAACGGACTGCTTGATGATGTGCGATTGTTCTGAGAGCAAAATAGCCAACGATAGTTTCCAATACAATGAAAATTAACATAATTAAATTGACTGATTTCTCTAATGGAAGAAGCATTAGTTCATTATGAAATGAGATAAAAGAAATCAGTGGAAATTGAATCAATAATGTTAGCAACCAGAAACTAGTTAATGATGGAACCTGCAAACAACAAATATAATTTTAAAAATTCTATAATGTAAAATATGGTACATTCTTATCTAATTATTTAATTTATTTATGTTAATGAATAAATAATTTTATATTAAATATGAAAAATGTTGAAATAATTGAATTCTATAATAAATTTAAATTAAAATAATAACAACAACAACAACTGAATTTTACAAGCTTTTAAAATTACAGTGGACTCTCAGTTTTATGAACTTGTATAGACCTCAAAAAAAGTTCAAAAAATCAAAAATTCATATATGGGAATGGCATTAATTAACATTAGGACTTTTTGGGACCAACTAAACAGTTTGTAAAAACATGTAGTTCATAAATTGGAGATTCATAAAAACACAAGTCCACTGTATAATAAAAAGTTTATCTAATTTAAAAATTAAGTATGTTTATAAATATATAAACTGAATAAGTAATAACAGATCACTTCAAATACTGAATACGAGAAAATGAAAACAAATACAAAAATTTAATATTGCTTTTCTTGTTTTTAAATAGCTTCCAATACAAGTAGATGAAAATAAACTGGGATTAAGAGTAGTCTTGCCATATATCTCGGATTGGCCCACATTATCCTGGATTTCAATACTTGTCTGGAATTTTAAAATATCCTGGACTTTAAATTTTCTTCACTTTAGTATTTATCAACATTTTATTTGCTTAAGTCAATTATCTGATAGTTCTTTGAACATATTGTAACTTAATAGTAACACAATATTCATGCAGACCATGGACCTAAATATTGCACATATAAAAATATGCTTTATTTAGTTTATCAGCATCTTGTGGGTTATGAGAATTGCCCAGTAACCCGGTTCTTTGAACATATTGTAACTTAATAGTAACACAATATTCATGCAGACCATGGACCTAAGTATTGCACATATAAAAATATGCTTTATTTAGTTTGTCAGTATCTTGTGGGTTATGAGAATTGCCCAGTAACCTGTAAGATTTATAATCCTAAATTAATAGTAAAAGAAAGTACAAATTTGTAGGCAAACTTAAAGAAGAGTATAAATATTTAACAAGGCAAAGTGATGGTAAAAGTTTTGTGCAAATAAAATTTAATGTAACTTTCAGTAGCTACAATAAATTTTATGATCGAATTAAAAAAGAGACCAACAACCTGAAAAAAGCATTGACTTCAGAACTATCAATGGTATGAAAATCAAAGGGCTCAAATAAATAGTTGAGTGGGCCACTATCTTTTTGTTAAATAAAATTGTTTATTTTGTCCGGATTTAGCTGACGCACCCTGTATACAATAGTTTAATTGTCGATTGTTTCTGCATACAGTCAACATTCATAACAGAAGCTGAATTGTCAATGTGTAGGGTGGGAGAATCTATCCCACCCTACACATTGTAGGGTGGGAGTATTGGTGGACACCTGTTGTGTATCACAATTGAAAATTACGTTCGGATAAGCGATGTTCCGATTAATCGACATTCAGATAATCGACGCTCTATTGTATATTATCCTGCTATTGTAAATCATAATGGCCCAAAATTTATATACTTTTCATTACTAATGTTCTATAGCACATTATATATTATCTTAATCAATAAATAAATATATTTTGTTGCTGTATATCTTAATCAACAATATATATATATATATGTTATGGTAAAAGTGTTTAATCTGGTGATTATGCATAATTGCTAGATTAATCACTTTTATTGTATTATAATCACCAACGATTTCAGTAAATGCAATAAGTTTATTTCATATATTGCAAATTAATCATACCATATTACTTTGAATTTAAGTTGCAGTAAGATTTTAAAATTTGAAAATTGGACAAAATAAAAATGATTTTATAATAGGTATTGAAAAATAAAAACATTTTTATTTACTTAAATAGGTATTAATAAAGTTAGGAATTACCTGTATACTAAAATATAAAGATGCACATCACATACTAAATATGCTGCACGATATGAAAATCCATACAAGTAAATTGTTCATCACAAATTCAAGAGAAACCACTCTTTAGGATTTTATAGATTATCATAATCTGATGTTAATGGGTTCTTGATTCTCTTTAGAATATTTAGTTATTTTCTAGAATCAAATTTAAGTCTATATATTTAAATTATAATTTAATGAAATGATATACCATATTTTCCTTCAATTGAATCCTAATGATCACTAAATGGATCCTTTATCTTCTGTATATATCTGTTAACACAATATATTGATGTCTTAATTATGATAAGTAAATTCAATAAGATAAAATGAAATTATTTTTAAGGACAGATTTATAGCTACAGTGATCTATGATGTTTTTGTTAAAGGGCTTACGAGTAGGTTGGATGTAAACTATATGTTTCCTTAACGCGGATGTTTTTCGAGTAGCCCGTGTTTATGTAACTCTGTTTTTTATGATGGAGTTTATAGTTAGTATTTTATTATTATTATTTTTTGCTCTATACCTAAATTTCGAGGTTTGATGATAATTGTAATTGTTATAATGTTATTTTAGAAATGTTTTGTTGTGTTTTCTTGTTAATGTATTTGGAAAGGTAACTTTCCACCTGCAGTTTGTTGATGTTAGGAACCAGTCACTGATTGGTTCCCCAATTTGGCTGATGAGAAAGGGGAAGGGAAGCTTCTCTGGTCTGTATTACAACTGAGGCAGGTACGTGGATAGCCAAAAACGTTTTTGAATAAACGATTTATCTTACTTTTTTGGCTTATTGTTTGCTTTTATTTAATAGATAACCAATTTTTTGGATTTGCATTTTTTCTGTATAAAAGTTGGTAATTGTAAAATTACATTAGCTTTCTAAATACCAATTCTTTTCATCTCGTTTTGATAAAAATCCATTGTGAAAATCTAAAGCTGTCATTGTTTTTTTTCCAGGAATTTTAATTGATTCAAAACCCACCCATCCATCCTGCAAATAATAATTTATCAAAATTTGAAGAGATAATAGATGATAAGCATAAGATGGTAGCATAAAGCAA
This sequence comes from Olivierus martensii, assembly GCA_000484575.1. NCBI lineage: Eukaryota > Metazoa > Arthropoda > Arachnida > Scorpiones > Buthidae > Olivierus > Olivierus martensii. The sequence goes on along the minus strand of AYEL01028964.1, from coordinate 16,327 downwards.
GATTGCATAAAATACTCACTTGGCACTTAATGCAAAGACATTTTAGTTTCTTATTGTAATAGCAGAAACCAGGAGCTACATTTTCATGGACTGATAATTCTTCATTCACATATATAAATTCTTTCAGTTTGATAGTTTTTCCTTCCCAATTAGAAGATAATGAAATCTGAAAATGAAAGCAATGTAAGATTTTATATATTTATATTCATTCCCTTTTCTTCCCTATTAAAAACTTACAAGATCACTCAAAGCACGATAATGTCTGTCTATGGTTTGGCAAGTCATTTTGTTCCAGTCGATAAATCCCATCGATGAATCAATCTTAAAAGCTAGAAAAAAATATCTGCTATGTAGTTTAAAGAGAAGGAAAAAATACAATATCATTTCTATAAATTACCATGTGTTGCACCAATATTAGACTGAGGTTTGGATTGGTTTAATAAATTTGGAAGATGTTTCAGTGTAGAAAGTACCTGAGAAAAATAAAAGATTTTTTTAGATTAAATAACACATTTTAATAGATTAAATAACTTTTATACCATTTTTGCAGCTTTCTGTGCAAGATGAGTGCGCAAGTTTATCATAGTGCAACGAGAAGGAATTTTATATTCTTCTTGAAGCAAAATCTTTCCTCTATCAAATCTACCAAAAGATTTATTAATGAAGTAATTTAATAAAAAAATCATTAAAATCTCATATGAAATATAATTATCCATGTAAAAGATCCATTTGAATCAATAACACTTTTCCAATGTTACGAAAACTTAGTTGTATTTATAAAGCTTTAAAAATTCATGTTTAGACAAACTGAGATACATTTGAACAAGCAGAGTATAAAATAACGACATTATTTTTGGAATGACCCAATAAATGATAACTGATAATTTTATTATTTTTTCATATTAATCTTTCAATAAATTATTATCCTTAATATTGATCCAAATATGGATTGTAGCTTAAGATTTGGAAGGGAATTATAAAATTCTTTAGCTCAATATGGAGAGATTTATATGGAATTAAATAAAATTAAAAAGCAAACATTGATAAAGTATTTTATTGAACCAATTCCAAAAATTTCCTTAAAAAACTGAGATAAAATTAAAAAAAAAAATCTCAAATTGAGGAAAATAACAGCAGTAATGGTGATTTTGAATCAAAAAAGAAGACTATTTTAATATTAACAAGAGGAAAAGATACAGAATAAACTTTTTTTATACAATTTGAATGGTTTATACTTTATTCTTAAAATTTTTTTGTATATCTGTATAAAATTTATTTTATTTTAAATTAGATGCAAATTATTTAATTGAATGTTACAGAATTATTCCTAGATTTTCAAAAAAAAAATTAGTTTCTATTTTCATGATTTTGATTTACACAGCATTTTTCAGAACCAATTTACCATGTAAATCGAGGGTTGGGTGTATATATTTTTAAGGACTTAATAAGGTGTTTTTAACCAGCTTATTTTAATTTATAAATTTTTATAAATTAAAAATAAGTGATTAAAATATTTTATTCTTGTTTTATACAAATTTGAGTATCTCTAAAACAGTAACAGTAACAGAAACTTACTCATACAAGAAATTAAAAAATACTAATAATATGGTCGTATTCAATGTTATATTAATCCAGCTAATTTTCATAAATTTTTTTAATAATTGATTCAAAGATTATTAGGGGTACACCTCAGAAATTTAAACATCTGGTATTTTTAAATGACCAAGTTAAAGAATAAAAATTAAATCCAAATCATCCTTAATTCCCTGCTGTATTTCATAAAAATTTCTTTAGTTTAAAAGTTATTAATGAAGATGCATTGCATAATACTTTCATGAACTTTATTTTTCTTTTTAATAAAAGTTTATTTTAATAATGTTAATTTATCATTTTTATGTGTAAGCTTGTTCCAAAATAAAGTTATTAAGAAATTGTAGTAAATATATTTATTGTAAATAATATAATATTTGATAATGAAGCAATTTAAAAAAAAACATTCTCCACCCTGTCTTGATTATCAAGAAATCTTGATTCAATCTTAAAATATAAAATGTAAGTTTGTATTTGATTAAAATGTAAATCTCTCTTGTATTTTACAAAAGTAAAAAATAAATTTATATTGTTCATGAAAATCTAAAAATTTTTCTATAGATAAAATAGCAGCAATAGTGTTCAAAGCACATATCCAGATTAAGTGTTGTTGCATAATTTGTTTATATAGATTTTATTTAAACAGAATATATAAACAAATATTGTTTTTACATATAGATTTTTAAAAAATTCTCAAAATTACTTTTTTGGAGATATCTGCAGGATGGTAACTCCAGTTATATCATCTCCATTCAAGATAGTGTGAACAATAGGAGCTGCTCCTCTCCACCTTGGTAAGAGACTTGGATGAGCATTTATCATTCCACTTAAAACATTAAATAGTTATATATATTATTCAAAACTTGATTAAATATATAAATATGTAAAATCTATTTAAATGTAAGAAAATAATACAAGTTAAAATTTATTATGTCACTCATTCTAACCTTGGATTAAAGTTGCTCAAAGAATTATAATTTTTTTAAAACAAATTAAAATGTTCATCTGCATTAATTACATTGCAATTTTTCATCTAAATAATTTAATTTTGTAGCCAATATACAGGCAAGAGTTATTTTTATCTAGCATTCTTTACTCATATCACATTGGCTTCTAAAAACAGATCCTGTAGTGAATAGCAATGAAATTCAAGATCTGAAAAACAAATTCTGAATTTCATTCAGAAAATATTCTTGAATTAAAATAGCTAACTGAAGCAGCAATGTACACTATTGTGATCACCAATACTATAAAGCTATATATAGTAGCTGTTTAAGTGTGGGATTCTCTATATATAAGATGTCACAAATCAAATAGTTTTATTAAAATCAAAAGATTAATCAATTAAGAAAACATATAATTATTTTTCTATACAGGGTGAAGAAAAATTTCGTCATAATATTGTGTGTACTGATAGGTAAACAAGTCGAAAATGTCTAATGAACATATGGTCTAAATGGTACCATTTTCAAGTTATAATCCTGTAAAGCAGGGCTGTCCAACCCACGGCCCACTGCCGTACTGAATGCAGCCCAACATAAAATTGTAAACTTCTTTAAAACATCGAGATTTTTATGTACTTAATGAAGTTTTTATTATTTAAATATCTATTGACATTCCCGATTTCCATTTTCTAAAATATTTCTTATTTTAGTGATTAAAACTTTTTGACCTGTTCAATAATTTAAAAAAATTTCTGAAGGAAAAGAAGTCTAAGATTATTATGTTATGACATTTTTGCTTATTTGTCATAGTAAATATCATATATTGTATATTATTTATTAAATTTTTGCTTAACAACTATTTTTTTTTGTTTTATGCCCCTTTCCAATCAGTGAGATTACTACCATGACAAATAATGGGCTGCACCTACAGACATAGAGGGAGACTGGATGGTGAAGGACGGGACTGCCGGGCCGAACCAGGAACCCTGAAAAAAGTTTTCAAGAGATACTGGCCCAGGTCCTCCTGCGTGACACGTCAACATGTTACCACGTGGTCATCCGGTCACCTAACAACTATCGTCGGGCCGAACCAGGAACCCTGAAAAAAGTTTTCAAGAGATACTGGCCCAGGTCCTCCTGTGTGACACGTCAACATGTTACCACGTGGTCATCCAGTCACCTAACAACTATTGTTGAAATTAATATATATTTTATGTGCAGCCCGAGACAATTTTTTTTTCTTCAAATGCAGACCAACAAAGCCAAAAGCTTGGACACCCCTGCTTTAAAGCTAGCCAATCGCCATCTACTTTACAAAGCGTCACGACGCGTCGCATTGCATTGCTCATCATCTTACTAACCCAGAAGTCAGTACGAAAGCGATGCAATGTGACACGTCTTGGCAACTCAACGCATCATGACACTTTGTGTACTCGATGGTAATTGACTAGTTTTAAAGGATTATAACTCGAAAACGGTGCCATTTAGACCATATGTTCATTAGGCATTTTTGATTTGTTTTGAGGTCCTCTATCAGTATACAAAATTTTATGACATTTTTCTTCACCCTGTATATCTAAAAATCTATAAAATTTACATTCACATTGATACTTCATAATTATATACAAGCATTTTTTATTACTTACTATGTACAAGCATTGATAGATTTTGTCTGAATCAAATGACCAAATGACACTACTACTCCAACATGATAAACGTCTTCTGGTAATACATCAGGCCAGTATCGTATTTTTAAATTAGTTTCAGTAGCATATTTATTTACAATATTGTTTCCCTAATTTAAATTTAAAATTTTAGAAATAAATTTGTCAAAAATAATAATAAATCAAAGACTTACCATAGGACATATCACATCCAAACTCTCAACAACATTTTCACTAACTATTCCTAATCTAGAAAATAAAATTCAAGTTGATTATTTATTATTATTATTTTGCTATAAACAACAATAAAATAAATAAGTTTTTTTTTATAGGAACAATAATGCATTATGTGTGCATTCGCACTATTATAATTCACACATTCGCATATGCGAATGTGTAAATTATAGGAACAATAATGGGAATGTGTGCCGAAATGAAGGAACAATAATGCGGATGTGTGCATGCACAACCAATGACTTTACTTCTCTATTCGCATCCCTCTCTATTCTATTCACAGTCTGCTCTTTTTTTTTGTGAGTGTTGTATGTAAGCTGCTTTTTTTTCCAACGAAAGGTGACCCCATCTGGTTGATTTTCACATCTGAATGGATCAGCAGAATTTCTTTTCTTTTTCTCCTACCAGATTTTTATCTGTAGATAAAAATCTGGTAAGCCCACTGCTGCATCTTAATAACATCTGTTAGTCCGTTTCTAACTTATCAATTTTTAAACCAGTCGGACTGAAGATCTGCAACGGATAAAAAAAGTTCAAGAATCTAATTGGTTATTTCGCTTTCTAGAGGCCATTAATGGTTTAGAGGTCCTTATATTTTCTATTAAGGAGTCGTAGCCGACTCTCTAAGAGAGAACCTTCATATCGAAGTTTTTTTTTATTTTTTCAAAGCATTTTTTTTCAATTTATTTTATTTTAATTAATATTTATAATTTTAAATTATACAGTAAAACATTAAATTATATCGAGCAACATACAGTAATTATAAGCAATAAATATTTATAGTTCAATACAAAACAATGCAATTCTTTGCTAAAATTTGCAATATACATTATATATAATAATTCTTAAAATTAATAAAAAACTTTTAAAGAATGAAATCAAGTTTTTTAAATTTTGCTATAATATCTGTACAATTTAGTTTGCCTTTCATCTCCAATTAAGAAGAGAGTACTTCTCGAATAGTCTTTTCAACAATGGAAGAGTTGAAGTAAATTTTATTTTCTATATATAAGATATTCTCAGGTTTCATGTATCTGAATAAGACATACATAAAACTGCTATCTTCAATATAAATAGTAGAAAATAAATCAAGCACTAAGTAGCAGAAATACGTTTATTTATTTAGAATTCGAAACGTTTTCGACCATGTTTTGGTCATCATCAGCGAACATTGCTAGAACGAACTTACATGGAATAATAGAACGGAACCTTCTATTATTACATGTAAGTATATCTTCCGTTCTATTATTACATGTAAGTTCGTTCTAGCAATGTTCGCTGATGATGACCAAAACATGGTCGAAAACGTTTCGAATTCTAAATAAATAAACGTATTTCTGCTACTTAGTCCTTGATTTATTTTCTACTATTTATATATCTGGCTTCCATAAAATTCAACTTTATGTAAAATATTTTCCACAATTTTAATTTCCCAGATTTTAATATCTATTGTATTAGTGTGCGAATATGTTTTTAGTTTACATTTAAAAGTTCATGTTACTTAATTTATTTAGGTTTTGTATTGTTTGTTGAAATAAATCTGATATTACTGGTATGATATCACATTGTATTTTCTATTGTTCAGGGAATGATATGGCACCATTCTTCATTTTGCTCGAGTTTTTTTTATTTTTATTTTAAATTTTTGTTAAAATATTTTTATGACTAAACAAAATTCTGGTTATGTAAATATTTTTGTATCAATTATTTATATAAACTGGGAAAAATTGTACAGATTTCATTGTTATGTGCATATTACTGGTATGATATCACATTGTATTTTCTATTGTTCAGGGAATGATATGGCACCATACTTCATTTTGCTCGAGTTTTTTTATTTTTATTTTAAATTTTTGTTAAAATATTTTTATGACTATACAAAATTCTGGTTATGTAAATATTTTTGTATCAATTATTTATGTAAACTGGGAAAAACTGTACAGATTTCATTGTTATGTTTTTATGTTGTTTTTAGTATTGTCAAATTTTGTGAAAAAGTTAATTGCATCAATAACTATAATGAAAAAAAAAGTTAAATACAAATAATACCCATTACTATTTGTTGCAGATATTTTTTTATATACAGTATTATCAAATTATAAAGTTTCATAGGATAGTGAAAAAATAAAATAAAATTGTGCCCAATTAGAAATATCCTAAAAATCCATTATACATTCCATTAAAATACCTATTTTCATTCAAAGCCTTCAGAGTTACTAGGGAAAAATCATCACTTCCATAAAATGCTATCTTCCAAGGCGGAAATGCTTTATGGGGCGAGCTACCATTTCTTCTATGGAATCTATTATTAAATTTCGAAACTAACAACCTATTATACCAGCGAGAGGATTGACTAATAGTTAAAGACATTCCCGTGGAAATATAAAATTAAATTTTGACATTATAGTTAATTTTACGCATCTTAAGCTGAAAATAGTAAATGTGCATATTTTGTGATGTCTATAAACAACCATGTGTTTCAGTATCAGCTGTTATTTATTTATCAACTTACGAACTAACCTGCAAAAAAAATCGCCCACATCTCAAATTTAAAACACTGTAACTGAATAAAATTATTATAAATTATAAATAATTGATAATCTTTATCATATTTATAAATTTTAAAAATAATTTAAACAGAATCATTAATTTTTCAACTATAATTGACTTTAATATGTATTGCATTTAATCTCAAAATATGATTTGCTTAAAACTAATTTCGGAATAATTTAATTTAGTTAATATTAACTATAAATATTGTAAATCACGTCTCCACTGTCTATTAAAAAATTGAAATCATTTTTACGTAATTTTTTGTCAAAAATATAATGATCTTAAAAACAATATTCGCTAAAATAATAATCAATTTGTTCTTTAATAACTTTTTATTTGTTATGCCCTTTACAACCGGAAGTACTAAGCAATTATAGTTTTTGATTTACGTAATGGAATTGACCGTCAGAGTCGGCCGGATTGGCCGCGTGGAAACGCTTCGGCTTTCCACTCTGGAGGACCCGGGTTCGAATCTCGGATCCCACCCCTTGAAAATATTTATCATGGGGTCCGGGCCCGGCCCGTCGATCCCCGTCCTCCACAATCCGGCTGACCCCTCCGCAGGGGTGGGCAGCCTGTGGAAGGGCTTGTTTCGCCCCGTCATTTAGTATTCTCCCTGAATGGAAAGTGGCGTCATCATTCTGTTAACAAAAAAAAAATGACCATCAGATAAAATATGGAACTCACAAGTCGAGCGCAGATTCTTTCCGAGAAAAAACTTTAAGAAGTGTAGGGCAAGATCCTTCAGATGATAAGCTAGCAATCTAAATGATAGGGCATGACTCTTCTTTAAGGAAAATATCTAGAAGTAGGTTTCTAAATTGATCCTGATTCTCCAATTAGAAAATATCCGATCAGTCCATAAGCAGCTTTATATTATCCTATTGAATTTTTTTCGCCACTTTTCAGCCTGATTGTAAGCGGGTATCTAATGCCTATCACAATTTGTCTAAACCTAAATTGGGAAAGTCGACCAGGTGGATCTAGTCGAAATGCTAGAGGTTTCCACCAGATCATTAGGTTAGATTTTGGATCCAATCTCTTGGAAAATTTAATCAGGGATCTAGGCATGGCCTAGCTATCCCAATCTTCCAGAATCTCACTGTAGTGATCAGTGTGTGGCAAGTCTGTTTTAGTTCAGCACTTAATACTCAATATAGTGAAAAGTGACACATCATTGAGAAAAAATTATTGATGAGATCGGTTGTCAGATAAAGGATAAAATTCAGTGGAACAGGCTTCGATCCTTTTGAAAAAATCTGAATGTGCTTAGAATTAAACTCCGATCCACAATGTTAGAAGCCTGTTCCACTGAATCCTTTTGAAAAAATCTGAATGTGCTTAGAATTAAACTCCGATCCACAATGTTAGAAGCACAACATTCGCAGTCATTCGCCAGACAGCTTTATGTTAATAAATAAATATTTTCCTATTACAGAGTCGTGATTATAGCAATAGTGCACCAAGCAATATTGCCTAAATATTGTAAAAATTAATAGAATTACTTATTTGATCCCAGTAATTATCAAGCTGATAACCACAAATTAAAGCTTTTTGCTTATCATCTGATGACTTTGAATTCAATTCCGAATCTAATCTCTCCAAATTTTTTAGGAGAGGGTGTGAGTCAACTGGTTGAATCCCATTCTTTACCTGACTGCTGATCCCATTCGGCCAATTGGCAGTGGAGAAAGCGTGCTGTGCTTCCACCATGAAGGAACTAGATTCAATTCGCGGGTCTCAAACTTCTAGTTTTTTCTCCTGAAAAACATACTATAAACTCCATGATAAGTATTTCTATTTGTAAATATTAATCATGGAATTACTATTTATCAATATAATTACTTTTTTGGAAATATCTATCACGGCTCTCTATTTATCATGGAGTCTACAGTATGTTTTAGGTACAGATTTTCACAGTATGTATGAGTTACAGTATTTGTCATGAAGTCCGAACCTGGATTTCAGGATAAATATTTCCAAGGGGTGGGATCCGAGAATCGAAGCCGGATCTCCTCGCACCCGATGTGTCTGGGATTTTGCCGATATTTTTTTTCATCTGAAAGAGCATAAACAGTAGATGAAGAATCACCCCTATATTGGGGGCCACTACTCTAGCGTTTATGAGAAAATCGCTTTTAAAATTTCAGAAATATTTTATTTTTCTTAAATAGCGAACGCTCGGCAATTCGACTACGTGTTGTAGTGGTGAAGTGGCTACGTCGGGGTTCTGGCAGTCTGAGGGTGTAGGTTCGATTCTCGGTACTTTTGCACTTTTTAAAGTTTACATTATATTTGGATTTTTAACAAATATTTAACAATTTTCAGATAATTATTTTAAATGTTTTAAGCGATCTATGAAGAATGACGAGACTCATTTCAAAAATCGACAACTATGTGAATACAAGTACAATGAAGATAGATATTTTGATTTAATTCTGATAGATATTACAATAAAATAAAGGCACAATTGATTTTATTTATTAAAATATTGCATTATATTACTGTTAACATAGAAGTTTTTTCATTAGATATACAGTCATTATTATGATATTTATCATAAAAACATCGAAAACATAAAATATGTCGGCTCCAAGAACATTGTACAAATGCAGCCATCCCACAATTACATTTGGAAGTTTTAATGTCGGTTTTTAAACTTGAAACCTGATTCACGTTTAAAAATACATTTCTTTTTTTCAACCAATTTTCTGCATCAAGCATATTTTAACATATCACGATAAATTGGTGCTGACAATTGATAATGGATTAATGAATAGATTTTGATTGCATCTTCTCTGGATGTTATTTTTCTTTTTACCTCTAATAAATAAGGACAGTTTTGTAAACGCGATATAAAATTCTTTACTCGGCGAAAGAAGTAAACATAAAAAACATATATTTTTTACTTATTGTCAGGATAAATGCATCTTTTAAGCAAATAATGTATAGTTATATTCCAGAATACACTTTATAATTATTGTGAAGAGTTATGTCCTACTATTGTATGTAATATTTGTAAATCGCTTAAAACATTTAAATAATTATCTGAAAATTGTTAAATAATTGCAAAAAATCCAAATATAATGTATAAATTACTCTAAAAATCCAAATATAATGTAAACTTTAAAAAGTGCAAAAGTTTAAAGAGGAAAAAAGTTCAGAAAGTACCGAGAATCGAACCTACACCCTCAGACTACCAGGACCCCGACGTAGCTACTTCACCACTACAACACCTAATCGAATTATCGAGCGTTCGCTATTTAAGTAAAACAAAAAATTTCTGAAATTTCGGAAGAGACGCTATTTAAGTAAAACAAAAAATTTATGAAATTTCAAAAGCAATTTTCTCAAAAACGCTAGAGTAGTGGCCCCCAATATAGGGGTGATTCTTCATCTACTCTTTATGCTCTTTCAGATGACAAAATATCGGCAAAATCCCAGACACATCGGGTGCGATGTTCCCTTGTGAGTGAAAACCGAAGCGTTTCCACGTGGCCAATCCGGCCATATTCCTACATATTAAAAATCTGGAGGCGCGGTATCTTTTTGTCTATAAATGACGCCACTTTGGTTCAACTCTGTTGAATACTTAGGGGAAGAAACAGAATCTGCCATAGGCTGGCCACCTCATGGAAAGGTTAGCTGGATTATAGAGTATGTGGATTAATGGGTAGAGATCCAGTTCCCATAAATAAATTTTCCAAGGGATGAAATACGAATTAAATCAGAGTTCTCGAGATGGTAAGGCAACACTTTCCATGCCGCTAATCCAACGGACAAGTTTGGTTAAGTTAAGTTAGGTTAGGTTACTGTACCTGCTTGCTGTAATTACTGAAAAAAGTATGGTCTAAGTATGAAATTTGATATGAAACCACCAAACTAATTTTCGGCGAATGCAGGGGAATTTTCTGAATAACATGGGGCTTCTAAAGCCGATATTCGTCAGTTTTGAATATTGACTGTCCCATTGAAGTAAAAATAAACGTCATCTCACCAAAGAATATTCTATGGAAAAGTATCAGTTGTTTCCGTTCAGTACAAAGACATTAAAGCTAACGTCATTTTTTTCTGGATTATCTCTTTGCAGGCACTGCTGGCGGATGATTTGTAAAGATAAAAGTGAATTACTTTTCAAAGAATTTTTCTCACAGGAATATGGAATATCTAACTGCCTCGCTACTTCCAATGCACTGTTTGGTTCAAATGCATTATTTATGGGTCCACCAACGAGGTTGGGGTCCACAATACTTTGCAGTAGCAACTTTTCCTGTACCTCAAGCTTCCTTCTCCATCCAATCTTAAGAAAGAATCCAATCTTCTCAAAATATTTAATCATTTGTCTAACTCCAGATAGTGATAAAAGAGCTTTATGAATATTTTTTAGGCGTCTAAATTCAGGTAAAGCGGCTGCTGCATTGCATCCATTAATATAGAATAAATTAGAGACTTGTTTCGCCCCGTCATATAGAATTACAGTAAGACCCCGCTTAACGCTTCTCTGCTTAACGCTGTTTCAATGTAACGCGGTTTTTTCGAATTCTATACTTTTATTGATACACTTTGGTGCGGTTTTTCAAACCGTTATACTTACATAAATCGAAATCGTACGAATTTGTTGCTTTAATACTCCTATGCTTTCTCGTAATGCGTTTGATATCAATGTAGTGTAGTATATGCTAAAGTTTACTGCGGTCATAGTTCATTTTTATGATAAATCATCAAGATTAAGCGTTTCTGAAGACGAGGAGCAAAAGGAACTTGCAACGGATTTTCTCAAATCCAATTTAACCACTATTACTTAAATAAAATGATCCAAATTTTGATAGAAGTTCAAAGGCAAGACGAAGTGTCATGGATGCGATGTCTCGATATGGACAGTTGCTTAGGAAGGAAAGAGGAAAAGGCAAACGACGTTAGATGACTTCTTAACGAAAAAACAAAAAGTGTCGAATGAGGAAAAACCTTCCTCATCACAAACATAAATTATTTATTTTATTTTCATGAATGATTTATGAATACAAATCGATATTAGCAATAAAAATTGTCTATAATTAATGTAATACTACAGTAATAATAAATGTTACAAAATAAAATAAAAAAATGGTACATATATTTTTTTATTCACTGTTCTGTTTCACCTCTTATATTTTTTACGTGTTAAGATGACTTCGTATACAAAATAATCCAAATTTTGATAGAAGTTCAAAGGCAAGACGAAGTGTCATGGATGCGAGTCTCGATATCGACAGTTGCTTAGAAGATGACTTCGTTTAACGCTGTTTCGTTTATCGCTTGATTTCTTTGAAACGTATCCCCCGTAAAATTTACATTACTTATTATTATTATTGTGCTTTTCCATGTATATTCTTTTGCACAGAGCCATATTTCCCCTTATTTAAGATTTTGGAACTAAATTTTTTCAAGGAGCCTTTTGCCCATCCCTTGAATAGTATATGTACAAATTTTCATGCCATTTTGCTTATTATAGCTACAAGAGCTCTGAATAAAGAATTTTATAGATTAGTTGTCATTAAATCTTCGAGTTTCAATCAGTGAGATAACTCTTAACAGAATAGGAACATAAGACCTATATTCACAAATACTGTATCTGTACATCAGGATCTAGATATGCATTTCGAATTTTTACATTCCTCCTCAGTCTGTTAGTGTATAAGTGCTATTTAAAAAAAATTGTGTGTTATTAAATAAATGTTACTCACTGCTATTTTTCAAAAAATAGCTCAGTGAGTAACATTTTAAACAGTGAATAAATTAAAAGATAAATAATTTTTCATTAAAGCATAAAAATTAAAAATAGTTGGTTTTTTTTATTGACCTCAAAAAAGATCTAATAATATATAGATAAGATTCCGATTTGACATAATCATGTACAGAGAGGCCAAATTGATCGGTTTCCACTCTGGAGAACCCAAGTTCGATTCTCGGGTCTCATCCCTTGAAAACGTTTATCATGGGTCCCGACCTGACCCGTTGATCCCCTCCCCAATTCTGCTGACCCCTCCGCAGGGTGAACAGTCTGTGGAAGGGATTGTTTCACCCCGCCATTTAGTACTCTATCTTAATGTTAGGTTAGGCTTTTTACTGCGCAGTTTTAAGCCGCTTCTCACCATGTAAGTACTAAGCGGCGGAACATTTCACTTACCACTATAGAACGCCCACGTGCCTGGTGGAATCAGCCATCAGATGGAGGATGGGGTTCAACGAGACGTCCCGGATTCCTCCTGGAGATATCTGGAGATGTAGGATCCGGGAATTGAACCTAATCCTCCAAAGTGGTAAGCGACTTTGTTATCACACGACTATCTGGATGGAAAATGACATCTGTTACAATAAAGCCCTGGTTTTATGAATTATAAGTTAAAAATATTTTTATATATTAAATCGGAATTATTTTTCCCTAATTATCTGAATTATTTATAAAGTCTATTCGAAAAATTCCTGAACAATTATTGTTATAAAGAAACTGGGCAGGTTAGTGCATGGTTGTATTAGCAGTTATGTAAGCAGGCATGTTGTAACATGAAATAAGCTGGTAAAAAAAACTCATTAATTGCCAAAACAATGCTGATTCTTTGTTTGATTTTGAAGGAGTGGTTCAATAGGAATTGGTTCCATAAGGTCACAGTCAATTATGTATTATACAAAAAAGGATTTGAATCAGTTGAAAACCTTGGTTGAAAGACAAAATCTGCCAGAAACTCTTAGAGCAGTGACAATGTAGGTTGTGGTTCTTTATCGTGACAACATAACAATTCGTTCAGCTCGTTCAATATGCGAGATTCTAGTTGAAAAGAGCATCCCAGCCGCACTTCACCTACTTTTTAACCAGATTTAACTTTCTATTACTTCTTTTTATTTCCGAAGTTAAAAATCAGTATAGTAATTATAGGGCAAAGAATTCAAAACAAATTAAACAAAATGAAAAGGAGCAACATAAAACAATTCCGTTAGAACAGTTTTAGAGATGTATCTAAAAGTAGGAAAATGCTGGATTATTGTAACAGGAGGAGAATATTTGAAAGGCATTATGTTCCCATAATTCAAAATCTTTTGTATGTATTTTAAATAAATTTATTTTCCGGAACTTTGTGAACATACTTCGTCTATCAACTGAATAAATTAAATTAATTTGAAAAACTTATCAGTAACTTAATGAAAAGATTTGATTTTGGAATTTCATATGGAAAAATTTGAGATTTATTGTACATATTTAGTGATATATATATTTATATTTTATTTTAGAATATAATGGTACTCCCATGTTCCCATGAACCATGAATCTTCCTTAAAAATTCGGAATTATTAATAATGGCTTCTTATGTCGATGCTGAGAAATAACTTTTACCATTCGATTAATTAATTAAATTTTATGAATTGCATGCCTTTTTCAATCTGTAATTTTGTAATATTACAGACAAAAAGATTGTAATCATCCATGTTTTGACAAAAAAGTAATGAACAAAACAATTAAATTAATTATTATTACTAAATGAAACATTTAAAAATATTGAGTTAAAATTGAAATTGCTTTAATTGCTATAAAATATAATATATATTCATTTAAAATTTTTAGGCTACAAAATAAATTCTTAACGGGGAATCCGTCAAAAAATAGTGGAAAAGTCAAGTCTTCGTCTGGCCTCGTTCCTCATGGTTTCGTGATAATTCGAAGAAAAGTTAGAATTTCTTCTCTTTCCAATAAAATTATCAGCTGATTTTATATAAATTATTAATCTACAACTTTTAAAATATGCATTAGTGAATATCTAAATCAGCGATTGATAATAGGGAGGCCGTAACTAAAGTAAGTTATCTTAGTTATATTTTTGGTATTAAAAGGCTTATTCGAACTGATAACATCTCACCTGACACATATAATCCTTGATTGATGATAAATTATAGAAATATGAATCACGGAAAGAAAGGAAATATTTTTTGACTCAAACTCCACCCTTATATAATGAACGGAGTTGAGTTTAAAGGTTACGAGAGGTTAAATAGTATCAATTGTTGTTAATGCTCTTTAAACGTAAGGAAGAATTCCCAGATTGCAATTGCAGTTTGATTATAAATAACTTGATTTTCAGTTTGATATTTATTAATCGTTTATAAAATTCTAAATATCGTCATAAGCTAAAATTCATAAATCGTTGTATTATTAGATTAGAAATTTACTTATTGTAAAATGATCTTTGTTCATGTGAGAAAATTTTTTCTAATGGAAATTTTTGAAAATTATTATTATTCACTTATTAATTATTGAAACTATCATTCTGTTAATGACCTTCAGTAATCTTTCTTGTTTTATTTTTAAATCTTCGAGAAGATTTTTTATTTATTTGGGATTCTTTCCAAAATCTTGTTATTTTTCTTTTATATAACTGTTTTAGATAAGAGAGTGAAAGTGGTCTAACATACAATATCTACCAATTAGCAACAATATTTTCATTTGTCTCTTTTTTTTTTTTAACTTATTAACAGTAAATCGAAATTTATATTGCTTGATATTCATTATGTATTTAGCTTTAATTTAAAACTAGATTAGTGATAACCAACCAGAATGATTTTTATCTATAATTGAATCTACATTTTCTAATTTTATATACCAATGTTTTTATTATCCTTTTAATATATTGTTTCCTGGCCTAATTACACACAATGTTGGTTTATGTAGTTTAAGTGCATATTATTTTGATATTAGTCTGACTGAAAGATTTATTAGAATCTAATGATTATTTTCGAATGGTCTAGTGCAGGGGTCGGCAAACTGCGGCTCTTTGGGTATGTACATATGGCTCTAAAGTAAAACTAAAAATGAAAATAAAATTATCATAGTGTCATTTATAAAATTTTAAGGAATTTCATTCACAAAATGGTGATTTCATTTGTTTTATAGGTCTAGCAAAAATTTGTGGCACTAAGATGCGCGAAGCGTGATATAAGTGGAAGAGAAAACGAGGGTGGAGGGGGATATACAGAGGAAGAGTAGGGTATGGTTTAATTTTTTGTGATTTTTTTTCTTCATTTAATAAAGATATATTTAATATTATAACTTGTTATAATATTATTTTAACTTGAACACAGTAAAAAGCTCTATTTGCAAGGCACAAACACTTTTTATTAATCTAAAACGTTTTCGGACTAGATTATAGTCCAACATCAGTAGAAACGTTACTTAACTTAAGTAACGTTTCTACTGATGTTGGACTATAATCTAGTCCGAAAACGTTTTAGATTAATAAAAAGTGTTTGTGCCTTGCAAATAGAGCTTTTTACTGTGTTCAAGTTAGTTATAGCAAGAGCTGTTTATACTGTAAG
>AYEL01028963.1:0-86709 GCA_000484575.1 Olivierus martensii | reverse complement strand
TGCCTGCTCACCATTCACCAGTAACTATCCACCTCTACTTGAAGTACATGTGGATATTTATTTCTCTTCTTATTTACCCCTACAGTGAATGCTAAAAGAAACAAGGATGATATCAATGCTACAGCTATCAAGAAGAAACGTAGAGTGATCAATTTAGAAAATTAGCACGCTCAACACATTTCTTTTTTACCTTATACATAAAATTTAATTAATACATTTGAAAAATCCTTGGCAGTTATCACCCATTTTACATGTATTATTTATCCCGATTATCGCGGATTCGATTATTGCGGTATTTTTCGTGGCAGCATTAACCGTGATAATCGAGGTAGTCCTGTATTATTATTGTATGTGTATTATAAGTATAGAAGAATGGAGAGATCTATGATGGGCATTAAGCTACTTGACAAAAAAAAGAAATACATGGATAAGAGGACAAACAAGAATTAAAGACGCCATAATGCACATAAAAAAACTAAAATGGAGCTGCGCCGGACACTTGGCCACAGAACGGATGGAAGATGGACAGCTTGTGACAAAATGGAAACCAAAGACAGGAAAGAGAAAAAGGGAAAACCAAAGACTAAATGAGAAGAGGAGATTGTGGCCCTGGCAGGAAGAAAGTGGAAAAGAAAAGCTCAGATAGGAAGACATGGAGAGCATTGGGGGAGGCCTTCGTCCAGCAGTGGACCGATAATGGTTGAAGAAGAAGAAGATTATTATAAGTGTATGATATATATATACATATACTGGAACTCTTCAAGTTATGAACATTTATACATACAAACACAAAATTTCATTTTTCAAATTTCCAGAAAATTTCAAAACTCTTCAAGAATTTTAAACATTATGATAGCAGAATGCTGTAACAAACAATATAATGTAAAATTACCTAGTTAACATACGGTAATATTTCAAGATGGTGGTGATTACACCAAAAAATCCTTGCTTTATAATCAGAATTTTTTGTTCAAATGTGTGAAATAAAAAACTTCTAATTAGTCTAATTGTAGAATGTATTGCAAAATACAGTATATGAAATTATTTCAGTACTCTTGGAAGTGAAATAACAGCAATATCTGAGATATGAACAGCTTGAATTATGAACAAATGTTGTGTATGAATTAAGTTTGTAACTTGAGGAGGATGTGTACTTAATATTTAGTATGAATTTTAGTCTGTATTTTTTGAAATAATTTTCTGATGGTAAATATTTAAATGATAAAGCTATCCATCAACAAAAAGTTTTAATGAAAAATAACATTATCTTTATTCATATTATTGATATATTTAAATTTATTCGAATCAAAGATTTTTGTCAG
Source organism: Olivierus martensii (assembly GCA_000484575.1). Lineage (NCBI taxonomy): Eukaryota > Metazoa > Arthropoda > Arachnida > Scorpiones > Buthidae > Olivierus > Olivierus martensii. Next base: position 85,387 of record AYEL01028963.1, on the reverse strand, counting down.
AAAATTTTTTATTTAATACATTTGATTTAATTAATTTTACTTTTAAGAAAGGAGTTTTTGGGTATTCTCCAGTTTATATAAATAATTGGAACCAAAGCTTTTTGTGTAAGAAGTTAAATAACTGTTAATAAAAATTCTATATTAAAATTCCCATGATTAGGTAGAATATGGTGTTATATTATTCCCTGATTGAAAAGGAGGCAACATTATGTGGAATGATATTGTGTCAATAATACAATACTTAAAAATAATAAAAATATATAAAACATAAGTAAACCTTTTAAATATTGTAAACCAACATGCTTGTCCCTATAAACATGTTCTATACAAGCTATATTTCATATTACAAAATAAATTAGGGAAAACATTTTATAGTCATAAAATCAAATTTACAGTTGTTAGATATAAATAAAATGGAAAATATCTTAATATTCCTGCGATGAACCTGCCCAAGCCTGTGAAGATGGCCTATCGTACTGCTGACACACGTATGCAAAACGTGAGCCAACTTTTTCCTTGACTCCAAGTATTCAACCCGGGGTTCAAGACTGAACACTGGAGAGTCTTGGGTCGTAGTAGGGACGCTAAGGGACAGCGTTTTATCCTGATGGTCAATCTTGCTTTGGCAAAGGCCATCAAGGCGGCCAACTATAAGGCTTAAGGCTGGTTCATAGTTCGTCGGAACGAAAAAGGAAAAGGAAAGGAACATGTTCCGTTCCTTTCCTTTAGACTTTCTAGGTGTTCATAGTTCGACAGAACGAAAAAAGAATGCGCATGCTCTTTGTAGACTCTCGTTTGAGTAATGGTGGCTATTTCGTATCGACAGAAGCAAGCTTTAGCGGCATATATGATTAAAAAAATAATGAAGAAAAAGAGAATATATTCGTTTAGTAAATTCAAAGAGAAAAATGTTTGGCGAATATTTTAAACTTATACAGGAGATTAGGAATAGTGATTCTGAAATTCATTTCCGATATTTCAGGTAAAGTTTTATTGTAATAAATTATAGTATAATTTTAAAATCTTAACTGAAATGTTGCATTTATTATTATTAAGGATGTCGAAGGAGCTGTTTGATGTTTTATTGAGATATGTTGAGCCTTTTATAACTCATTCAAAAAACCATGCTTTACCGATATCAACAGCTGAAAGACTAGCACTCACGTTAAGGTAAAAGGTTAATTTTATAAATATTAGCTATTTATGTTAGCAAAACATATTTAATAGTATATTTTATTGTATAAGAATTAACATTGTACAAATTGAATAAGGATTGAATTGGCTAAGTATATTCGAATAAACTAATTTAGAATAAAATTGTTTAAATAATATAAATGTATTATAATTATGTTTATAAGTTATATTTATGTTAATGTTTGACAAATTAGTATTCCGTTACTAATAGATAAAAGTAATAATTAAAATTACAAACTTATTAGCTACAAATAAAATAATATACAATTATTTTTACGAGTAGGTATTTAGCAACTGGAGATAGTCAGCAAACCATATGCTATAGTTTTCGAATTGGAAAGTCAACCTTATCAAATATTATAAAGGAAACTTGCTTAGCAATATGGACTGGTTTAAAAGATATATACTTGTTACTTCCTTCTTCACCAACTCAATGGGAAAAAATTGCATCTGGTTTCAACAATGATTGGCAGCTTAAAAACTGTATAGGTGCATTAGATGGAAAACATATACGTATTCAAGCACCAAAACATTCTGGATCAGAATTTTATAATTATAAAGGTATATATTAACAATAAAATTCATTATCTTCTGATTATAATTGCATTAATAATTAAATACATAATAAAAATTATATTGAAATTATAAGAAAAATTTATGCAGTGAAATTATCAAATTTTGATTGTAATATTAATGAAATTGAACAGAATTTATATTGTGATTATTTTCTATATTTTGATTTTCCTTCATGTGTTATTTTTTCAATTCAGTTTTCATAACTCTTAAAATTTAAATTTTGCAGGTTATTTCAGCATTGTGTTACTGGCAATTTGTGATTCTCAGTACAAATTCTTGATGATAGATGTAGGTGCATCTGGTCACCAAAGTGATGGAGGAATTCTGAGGAATTCATCATTCTGGAAATATCTAACAGAAGGAAAATTAAATATTCCAAATTCAACTTTAGAAAATGGTTATCATATTCCATTTTATTTTGTTGGAGATGAAGCCTTTCCATTAAGAACTGATTTAATGCGACCCTATCCTGGAAGGATGCTAACAAAGGAGAAAGCTATTTTTAATTATAGATTATCTCGTGGAAGAAGAACTATTGAAAATACATTTGGAATATTGTCCAACAGATGGCGAATACTGAGACGAGAAATTAATGTTAATATTGAAACTGCGAAAACAATAGTACTAGCTTGTTGTGTCTTACATAACTTTCTTTTAATAGAAGAAGGAAAATTAAGATCAAACCTTAGAAAATACAATCCTTCAAATTACAGTGACAGAGAAGATTATCAAGGTAATATTTATAATGGTAGATGGAGAGAAGAAGGGCTCTCTTTGGATAAACTGCATAATATATCCTCTAATAATCACAGTAGAATAGCAGCAAATATTAGGGATACACTGGCTACATATTTTCTCTCTCCACAAGGTGAAGTACCATGGCAAAATGCTGTGGTCACCAGAACAGGTGCAATTTCATAGTTCAAATTACTTTTGGAGTAATAATAATTGTTAAACAAAGAGTTGTATATTTGTAAATTAAAGAAAAGATATTTTAAATAAATTTCAAATTTATAAATACTTAGAACTTGTTGAACTTAATTTATGACTATATAATTAATATAAACTTTATTATTAATATGAGCAACTGCAGAAAAATTAAGTATACAGTATACTGTACATAAAAAAAATCCAACCAATAGCTTTGTACTTTTTGCTACTTAATATAATAAACACTAACAATTATCAGTATTAAGTTTTTTCAATTAATTTTATCAGAATTAATTAAAAAAAAATTGAAAAAAGTTTTACTTATTTGACAACTATTCATTTTTTTAAAAGAATTTATTTAAATATAAACAGAAAAATAGCACATATATTAAATACATATTTACAATCTTAAAAAATATCACAATTATTAACTAAATTTTATTTGATGAATGAGCTGTAGAATTTGAATTTTTGCTATAGAAGCTTTTTCTTCTGGAAATGTGTCTAGTGTTTTTGCTAAACTTAGGCAGAAATATTCATTACTAGACATGTCTTGATTTAATTTCTTTACAATTAATTCATCAAGATCCACATCATGCTTCCTTTTTTTGGATTTTGTAACCTATAGAATAAAATACTACTATTATAATTAAATATAAAAAGTTTATTAAATTCTTTATAATGTAAATTTCATTTATATACATCAGTTTGCATGTAAGCTTACATTTTTATCAAGAAATTGCATTGAACCATCCATTGATTGTGTTTCTGAAACAGAACCATTTGAAGTGGATGGTGTATCAATTTCTTGTATTTCATTTTCAACACACAATTCTATAGGAATGATTTCAGGAACATTACCAGATGGTATGGTAACAGATGTTTCTTGGACATTAGTTATAGAGCTAAATATTAAATATTATTAAGTAACTATACTTGAACTAAATAACATTATAAATAGTTTTTTTATGAACTATTAATTATTCTGATTTTTTAAATAAAATGGATTTTCTTACTTCCTTGTTTGGCAAAAATCTCCATAAAACTTCATTAAATTAAAATATTTCCATCGATTTAATGTGATGGCTGCAGAACCACTTTTTTGCTTTTGAAGCCTGCATTCTTTCATATATCTATCTCTTAATGAGTTCCACATTTTGATGCATTCGCCAACTGAAAAATATATATTAATATAAATAATATATCGTTTTTCAAATACTAAAATTCTACACTAAATGTAATGCACGTGCAAGTGTCCTACATACCTGATTCGAACTCACATTCCTTCTTTATAGCCTCCCAAGCATTCGTTTTTTGAAAATTATCCCTATAATCAGGTCTTTTCTTGTCAAAAAGGCATGGATAGCGTTGAATTACTTCGATTAACAATTCAACTTTGTCGGCTGCCATATTGAATTCGCTAATTGTACGCGTGGACTTATGGGATACCAACGAAGGAAAAATAGAAGTGCTACCAACTTTTCCGATTGAGGTAGAAGGAACGGAACTACGTCAAAAGGAATGAGCGAAATACTGCGCAGAAGACAACTTTTGCGTTCCTTTCCTTTTCCTTTTCCGTTCCGACGAACTATGAACCAGCCTTTATTCTGGGGTCGATCAAGGTACCTTTGGATCCTAATTCCAAGTCTGGGAGAGCGATAACTTCGGTGATTGTTCCTGTAAAGGGGCATGAACTGGTCGGGCTCATTGATAAGAATCAGGCTTCCGAAGGTACTACTGGTCCTTCTGATGCACAGTCTACGGAGGAATGCATGTAACATTGCCCACCTTAGGCACCTGTAATGTCATAGGCCTGAGGTTGATTCAGATCAACCTCCAGCACTCCCGAGCCGCTTCCGCCCTTTTGGGTCGGCTGCTCGTGGCGGGCTGCTATGACCTTGATCTTACAAAAGAGCCATGGCACTATAAGGGCCGAATACGGGGGCTTCACTGTAAAGAAGGTAAGTTGTTTTCTTTTACTTCTTGTACTTCTGTGGTCCTCGGACCTGTGTATTCATTAGGAATAACATACATGTCTCACCTGTTTGGGACTATTGTTCTAGGGACCTTACTACTATTCGGGTGAAGTTTGATGAAGGGGACACTGGTAGGGAATTTATTGTTTCCTCTGCTTATTTCTCTTAAGATAAAGACGAACTTCCACCAATGCCTGAATTTGGGTCTTTGGTGGAATTTTGTCAAACGAATCATTTTGCTTTATTGGATTGGGTCGATGCTAACTCTCATCATGTGATTTGGGGTAGCAAAGACATCAACAGAAGTTTTAAATTGTTGTGAGAGAGAGATTTGGCTCTTCCGTCTCAAAAGTTTGCCGATCCCTGGTCTAGTGCATGGGTATCATATTCATTTCATATGAATCGGCCATTTAAAGACATCATAATATTGAAAGAGCTTCATTAAAGAACAAAGCAATATTGAGAAAGCTGCAACTAAGCATTCAAATTGGTTGCATTCCCAATTGTTTACATTTTGCAACAATAGTTGTTTTATAGGAAAGGTTTAAAATTTGAAAAAATAAGATATATTTTTTAAATAAAAAAAATAGATAAAATTAAATTCACTTAATTTATTACTCAAATTAACAAGGTTTTATTGAATTATGTTATTTATGAATTATAACAGAAATTAAATTGTGTAAAATAAATGATTGTTAAATGCTTCATGCTAGTAAGTGCATCACATGCAACCCCCAGCCCTCTTCAATGCAGACATGCTGGATCTAGTGGATCTTTCTAATAAATGAAAATAGATAAAGCAAAATTCAAGTAGAATGAAGATTTTGAGGGTTGCAGTGGTATATGGAAAATTAATTTTCCCTATACTTAGCAGAACAGTAAAGGAATATAGAGATTATTAATTTTCCCTGATGTATCTTTGTGACATCATATCTTATCTATACATATGCTACATTTGCCTTCCTTTAATGGTATAAAAATAAATAATTTGTTTTAATGTTCTTTTTTTGTAACATTTTCATATGTATAATTTTTCCTTTTGTTCTCATTTTTATGATGATCATTTTTATCTTTTAAAAATAAAGTTTATTTATTTAATAGAAAAATGGGTGTATTATGAAAATCATTACAAATAATTTCAACTTCATCCCATAGAACTCTTGCATCATGTGTGGCTGTAAACTTGCTAGAACATTTTACATGTAGAGTTGGCAACATCATGTTTACTTTCTTATATATTTTTTATGCAAGAGGTGTTTTGTCTGCCAAATATAGCAATGCATAATATTAGAATGCATACCTTTAACAGAGATGGAATGCAGGAAAGCCTGTGTAGGTGGCCAGCTTTCAGTAGCTGAGATTGTGGCCACCAGATACAGTTAGCTACAAATTTCTTTATTAAACATCAAAGTTTAAATTACAAAGTTTACGACACACTTCACATTCTTAATTAAATCTAAGGAAAGAAATCACTAATTAATGTCTGTTTTCGGGATTTTTTCACTTTAGAATTTTCAGCTGATAGAGGATCTAGAACCCATCTGGCATTTCTGATCAAAGCACGATTTGCTGGCCACCTAGTAGATGTTGCACACAAGGTGCTGAAATTAAATATTGCTGGCAATGGCCATGGAACACAGATGGCCATTTTACACAGTTTAAAAATACCGCAATATACTTGGGCGGATATTAAGGTGGCCACGGCTTGTAGATTATCCACCTAGCTCAGGTGGCCACCAGCACAGGTTTTCCTGTACATGCTCTTCTCAAGCTACAAACATTCATACTTATAAACATGAAATTTCAGAAAATTTCAAAACTCTTAAGAATTTTAAATGTAGTTATAAGAAAATGTTCTAAAAACAAATGTAATGTAAAATTACACAGTTAACATATTATGGCAGTATTTCAAGGTGGCCACAATTACATCAAAAACTCTGTATAAACAGAACTTTTCATGCAAATTGACGAAATAAGAAACTTTTAATTGGTACAATTGTGAAATGTCTTTTAAATGCATATTTTAATTAAATTAAATAATAATAATAATGAATTAAATTTTTTGCAGTTATTTTTAAGAATACTGTGTTAACATTTTGCAGATTTTGATTTTAAACGCTATGTTTTCCTATATATAAATAAATCATTGTATAATCATAAAATATTTTGTTGCTCTTTAATTAATACTATTCTTTACTTAATACAAGTGCTCCTCTAGTTTTGAACATTCATACTTACAAATGTGAAATTTCATTTTCAAATATCACAAAATTTCAAAATCTCTTTAATAATTTTAAACAATATTATAACAAATGCTCTAGTAACCATATCATGTAAAATTACATAGTGAATATAGTATGTCAAGATGTAGTAGACAGTATTTCAAGTTGGCAAAGATTATACCAAAAATTATTTGCTTTATATTCAGATTTTTTCATTAAAATGTATGAAAGCAGAAACTTTTAATTGGTCCAGTTGTGAAATATATTACAATATACAATATATAAAGTTATTTGAATTAGAGCCAAAGTAACAACAGTATCTGAGTTATGAACACCCTATTTTATGAAAAACTTCACTTCTCTAATTATGAATTATGTTCACAATTAGAGAAATGCCTGTAATTATAATATTGTGGTCAAATTTTGTTGTTGAGAACAAACTTCTGTTTTTAACATTATATCTATAGGAAATAAATTCCCTCTTTATGAATTATTGCATTATAAACTGTAGGGATAAATTAACTTGTGAAGTTGAGAACTACATATACATTGAAATTGATGTTTTCATTAAAAAATTTATATTTTGGAGAATTATTGTGTACTATTTATTTATTAAGAAAATTACTTGAAATTTTTAAGATATATTCATTATATGATGTCTTTTGTGATTGAGTAAATAAAATTTTAATTTTTGATAAAGTTGAGCTAATAAAATAATTCAGTTCCATATTTTTCGTTTTGTCTTAGCAAATTTTTTTAGCTAAAATAGAGAAATTTTTATATAGTTTATTAGAAAACATCTATAATTTAACAATAAAACAAACACTGGTTTGAAGTGAAACAATAGAAAACATCTTTTATTTTTTTCAATTTTCTTCTTATCTTTTAACTTGCAATAAAGAATTTTACTTTCTCATTTGATTAAGTTCTACTGAATCATATCATTGGCCACCTAGCTAAATTAGTATTCATTTGTTTTAATTATATCCTCTCTTTGATTTTTAATAATAATAATACAAAATAATCAAACCCTATAATATGAGAAAAAAACTTAAACTTTAATCAAATATTTTTGATTTATTTTGGAGTCATCTTCAGAATAAACATATGCTTGAATATAATACAGGATTTTAAAAAATTGAAATATTCTAAATAAGAATAGAGGCAACCCTTGTATAACACTATGCCTATAATACAGTTTCATTCTAACATGATTAGCAAATTGCAGCAGTCCTTGCACAACATAATATTTATAAAACATGGTTTTATTATAACACTATTTAGAGCAGGGGTTCCCAAAGTTTTGCCTAGGTGGGCCAAATTATAAATTCCAAAATATTTGGCAGGCTAAAAAAAGTGTTATGGAAAAATACATTCAAATTGATAAAAAGTTAGACACAAGGAAAGATTTATGCTTATTTTATAACAATCATTCTTTATTTATGACAATAATTGCTTTTTATTACAAACTGTTTAAAATAATACATTTCAAAAATAATTAAACAAAAATAAAAAATAATTTCAAATAAAAAAGAAAAAATAATAAATTCATCAATTTGAAGTGTGTGACTTGTGCAGTTGTTTTTTTTTTAATATCATTGAGCGTTGATTCTAAGTCGATTGAATGTATTCTTAATATCAGAATGTTCATCAGTTAATTTTGATCTCAATTTGGACTTATTAATACTCAGATGTTCATCAGTTAATTTTGATCTCAATTTGGACTTATTAATACTCATATTTGAAAGAGTTTTTTCACTTATATATGCAAAAAACTTTCTCAATACATATTTGGAAGCACTTATACAAGTATTTTTTAACTGAAAAATTTTTAATTATATGATAAAATTTATTTTTTTGTAAAATAATTTTTTTTTAAATACATATATGTGATCTTGAATTCATACATATAATTTACATTTTATTACAAACATTGTTTTAGGTAAAACAATGTTTTATAACATATTGTTTTATCTAGAACAGTGGTTTTCAACCACTGTGCCGCAGCACACTAGTGTGCCGCCAAACCTTTGAAAGTGTGCCACGAAAAATTAAGAATGAATTGTGCATATGTAATTGTATGAATCATATATTAATAGTGAAACATGCAGTCAAACTAGTGTACCGATTCTTATAAATAGGTTATCGTTAGAAAAATCTAACCCTCTAATTTCTGCAGCAGCCAAAATTTTTTTCCTTATTCATAATTTAAAAATTAAGAAATAAAAATTAAAATTATAGTTTCTCTAAAAAGATAAAATCTGCAGGTGGTGCTATAACTTAATAAGGCTGCCATTTAATGATCCCGTCTACGAGTATGTCTGCAATCTGAATGTTAGTAATAAGAATAAATACGAGTATTTCTGTAATCTGAATGTAATAAATAAGAATAAATACAATAATGTGTTAATTAAAATTCGTTGTTAAATCTAAATTATTATTTAAAATATTTAGGTGTGGGTTAAATCTAAATTATTATTTAAAATATTTAGGTGTGTTGCCAAATTTCAAAATATTAAAAAGTGTTCCTCAACACAAAAAAGGTTGAGAACCACTGATCTAGAAGTTCTAATTTAATAAGCAATATATTAAATAAAAATTTAACAAATTAGAAGTTTTATACACATCAAGTTCATAAGCAGAGGTTTGTTGCTTTCAAAAAGCATGTCAGTATTATAAATTATGAAGTGCTTTCAGTTAAATCTGTCTTCAGATTTTGTTGAAAGTGCTTCATAATTTGTAACATTGACATGTTTTTGAGAGCAATAAATCTTTTAATTGCTTGTGAGCTTGATGTATGATCTTTGTTATGTTAAGCAGTGTAAGGAAGGTGGAGTTTCAGACAGAAATAATATACACATGCAGAGCTGAAACTTAAAATTCTTAGACCAATATGTGTTTGGGATTAGATTTTAGTTGCAAAATTGTTTTAAGTTTTTGTTTGTATAATAAATGTTAATTGATATAACCTAGCCAAAAATATCATTTTGAATGTAGAATGGTTATTTATTTATTTGTTTTGCAATTTTTAAATGTTTTAGTAAATTTTAGGTATAATATTCCAAATTATGGAAAAACTTTCTTGTCTAGGAACTCCTAGATCCCAAACCTTCTGAGCAAAAGATCTTACATTTAAAATTTTATATTAAAAATTCTTAATTACCAGTAAAATTTTTTAAATCAACATGAAAATATTTAGAAATATTAAACTCATGTTTATATATTTTTATGATAGATATATGATTACACTATCTAGCAACATATTTGTTTCTGAGTATGTTATTTACTGGTTGCTTATAGCTAAAAAGTATAAAAAATGGCTATTATTTCCCATAAACTTTGCTTTTGTGAACAGAACAGTGATATTTTGAAATTTATCAATTTCCATTGAGAAAACAGGCAAGTTTTCATCTTTTAGTTTATGTAAATTTAGAAAAAAAACAGCATGTGAATCAAAATTATCATTTATTTATACTGTAATTATACAAAAATTAACCAAACTATTCCAAACTATTTTCTCCTTTATAATGAGCATCTTGGGAAATTCCATTCACTCCAGGAATTTTTTTATCTGTGATCTGACAAATGTATTGGCTTTAATTATTTTTCTCAGATAGTTTAAGAAAAAAATCTCATAAGGAATCACCAGCTTTCAATAATCAATAATTATTGAAAGCTGGTGATTCCTTATATAAAGCTCTGACAAATTATTTTATAAAGCTCAATTTAATGTGCAGTGGTGGCATCAGGACCTTCATTAGTGAGCCCATAAATCCACTAGTGGCTCTGGGAATCCACCAAGGCTTCCACTTTTAATTTCTTTCTTACTGAGAACTTTATTTGCTATGGCCAGTCCCATCTGTAGTATGCAACTTGCTATTTCTACTATCTCAAAAGTAAAGATTGCAGGAAAACTTTGTAAATCCCCATCTATCAGGAATGCTACCATTTTGAAATCTCTGATGATCTCCCAGCTGCACTCATCATACTTCAGGGCATCTAGCAAGCTCTTATTGTAATCTTTGAGATGCAAATATTTTAAGTGAACTAGGGGAAAAGATAGGTATTTGTTCCTGTCATGGAGTAGCATGGCTTTTAGGCTCCTGGATGAGGGTGTCAATGAAGAGATAACATTTGTTTGAGTTACAGGCAATTCCAATATTGCTTTTAACTAGACACATTTTGGCAGAAATAGAGTCCATCTTGACATGTGAAGAAGCTTAAAAAAGCTTAGTGATATTTCCTCTGATTTATCACTTACATACTTTTATCCAACGAATTCCACTGCTTAGTCTAGATAGGGGTCGGCAAACTTTTAAGATGGAAGAGCCAAATAGAACACATTGAATTGTGGCTACAACATTAGACAAAACTGAACAACACACTACACACACTCATATCTTTTTTACATGAACGACATTAAACTGTATGCCTCAACACAAACACAATTACAACAGGTGTTATTAATCATGCACAAATTTTCAAAAGACATATGCATGGACTTTGGCCTAGACCAGGGGTCGGCAAACTTTTAAGACGGAAGAGCCAAACCTGTCCGTCGTAACAATTTAAAAATTATTTGAGAGCCATAAACATATTTTTACACATATGGAAAATTTAAGTAATATTATAACAAGTTATATTAATTATATATTTATTAAATGAAGAAAAAACACAAAAAATGTTTTCATGTTTTAATCTGTGTGAGCAATGAGCTGTCTATAATGTGCTAAATCATTCCCTCTACTTCCTTTGTATATCGTGAGAATATACATAGTGTCATGCCTCGCGACACGCTTCGGCAACACATTGTGAGAGCCATAAATATATTTTTACAAATAAGAAAAATTTAAAATAATATTATAACAAGTTATATTAGTTATATATTTATTAAATGAAGAAAAAACACAAAAAATTGTTCTCATTGGTTTTAATCAGTGTGAGCAATGAGCTGTCTACCATGTGCTAAATCATCCCTTCCACTTCCTTTGTATATCGTGGGGATATATATACAAAGCGTCATGCCTCGTGACGCGTTGCCAAAGTGTGGGCGTCACGACATGTTTTGGCAACGCATCGCGAAGCGTGATGCTTCGCTTATCTTTAAGATCTGTTTATCTTTACAAGCTTGTCGTGAGGCATGATGCTTCGTGCATCTTAATGCCACAAAAACTTTAAGATTCGTTTATCTTTACAAGCGTGTCGCGAGGCATGACGCTTCGCGCATCTTAGTGCCATGAAGTTTTACTAGATCTATAAAACAAATGATCACCATTATGTGAATAAAATTCTTTAAAAATTTTATGAATGAAACTATGATAGTTTTATTTTCATTTTCAATTTTACTTCAGAGCCACATGTAGGTATTCAAAGAGCTGCATGTGGCTCACGAGCCGCAGTTTGCCGACCCCTGGTCTAGATGTTAAAAATTTGGCATTGGACTTAGTGAAATCAAGATATCTGATCAAGATATATTGGATAGTATAAGTTTTTCTGCTCAACTTCACCTCTCAAAATATAATTTGGATATGAACATTTTCCTCTTCCTCTCACTTGCAGCTTTTTTCTGCTGAAACAGAACTGAACTAATGAGCTTAAGGTTACTGTATTTATACTAGTGTTTATTTTCGAAAAGTTCTAGAAGGTTTTGTAGAGTTCTAGAAAGTTCCAGAAGCTACTCAAAGTTTACCTAGTATTGAACCATCTGAAATGTTCTGGAAAATAGATAAATCTGTGAAGACCGGGCACCCACCTGGAACTTCACTTTGAGTCCGACCCATCACCCCCTCCATAGCACTCTCCTTAGGAACAGTTTTGATGGAAATTTCAATTTTCAGTTCATTCTGGACCACCTAATCCAACAGAAAATAAAGAGCATTGATCACTGACTCCATATAAAAGTTAAATGTGTTAGATTTATTTGATTAACTAAATTACAAAATAGAAAACTTACAATTAAATTAGAATATTTTAAATTCCCATCCACAATAATATTTGCACAAGAAAAATACAAACTCCAAGAGACAAACATGCAATGACAGTTTCCAACAACAAGTCCAACAATTCACTATAACGACAAATAACATAGACAATGGTATGAGAAACACTGCTGTAGATGATGACGGAACGGGAACCTTCATGCTATCCAGTGGATATTCTTTTATACCAAATCATATTTACATAAATTGTACTTCTAAAGAAAATAAAGGTTAACTCATCCAAGACTGGCATCTATTTTCTTCTACCTATTAATAAACATTTATAATTAACTTCAAAGTTTACGATTATTATTTTTGATGAACTTGATTAGGATGAGGTTATTCCAACACATTTTTCCCGCACTCCTGACCAACATGGCCGACAGCACACCATCCCAGCAACACATCTCCCCAGCTCAACACAGGTAACCATATTTTTAATTATATTTTCAATGCAATTATTTCAGTTACAAAATTTTAAACAAAGATGAAATTTCCAGATCTTCATAAATCTTAAAATATCACTGTATATAAAAACAAAGTTTGTGGTGAATAATAGACATTTTCTATACTTTTGAGGCATGAGCATTTAAGAAATAATAGTTATTATCCAGGAACAAAATATTTAATAAAATTTATTACATAATATTATCAAACATAATTTAATTTGTTATAAAATTAAAGTTATTGATAAAAAAAAATATTCTGTAAAACTTTTTCATATTGTCTTCTGTATCTAAATCTAAAATAAATCAATTAAATTTCTTAATGGAAGAGATTAATAATTTCAATTATATTTTCAGATTCTTCAAGTTGAGGCCCTATTTTAATTACTATTCAAGTGGAGGGTAAGTTGAATGGTTTTATAATGGAAAATATTACTATAACATTATATTGTTTTAGATTAGAATATTGTAAATAATTCAACAAGCACTTTAAGCAGAAATACTAAAATTTATTATTAGTAAAAATATATTTACCAATAATAAATTTTAGTATTCCTGCTTAAAGTGTTTGTTAAATTACAGGTTGTCCTCATCTTACAATGTGGTTATATTTTGATAATCTTATTGTAAGTCAAAAATATCATTAAGTCAGAAATGATCTATAATGTTAATAATTTTAGTAATAATAACAGACAATGGAATGCTGAATCTTTTAAGATGGCATAGTTGTCCAGATTTGATCCTGGGTCTTCAAGGTAGTAAGTGATTGTTTTACTACATTTTTAATAAAACAAAAAATATTTCTAGCCAATTTGTTATTAAAATTGCCAAGTTTGGAATATTGTAGGGCCATTATAAGATTGGAATATCATAAGTTGAATGATTGTAAGTTAAGGATTACTTGTATTTGTGTTATTTTATGATTCTGTAGAACTTAAAAGTTTAATATAATATGATATTTACATTTTCAGTACCAAAATTTCAAATTTATGATTTTAGTGACAAATGCAAATTACTAAGGTATTGTATACTAAGAAATATTTTACTTAAAAATTACTATTAACATTTTTATGATACAGATTTCTGGAATTTCAGTTTCAATCAAATACATTAACAAATAATCTAAAACAGCTAAATTTACCTAATTTTTGACTGCTTTAGATTATTTGATCAATATCCTCTAATTAGATTGATTTATGACATATTAATAGCTTGATTAATTGGCAAAAAAATCCATTGCACTTGCCATACCTTCCACTTATTTTTAATAAATTTATAATTTTGCATATGTGTATGTAAAAATTAATATTTCAACTTTTTTATGTTGAATTTTTATATAATTTTCATGAAATCTTTGAAAGACATTCCTCCAACAGAATGAACAGAAAATTACAGTTTTCATATGTAAATAAAAGTTATAGTTTTATATAAAATTATACTAATAGTTTTAGGCTATTAGTATAAATATATTTTTTTCAGATAGGTTCCCTATTCTTATGAATAAAATAGCCATCAACTATAAATTTCTGATGTATTTTGAGCTATGATGTTTTACAAAGCAAATATTTATGAATTCAGTGTTTTGGCTTATTTGATGATACAATTTCAATAAATAAGGGTATAATTTAACTAAAATATATTGTCCTCTATATCTAATAATATCTAATAATTTAACTAAAATATTTGATTTTACAATATTTTTATACAGCCTATTATCAATTTGCATTGATCTGCAAAGAATATAAATAATATGATTTAGAAAAGAATCAAAATTTTTTATTTATTTGTAGATAATAGGAAAATATTGATTAATTCTGTTAAAATAAACTTATATATATCTTAATCATTCATTTTTGTTTCAATTTCATCAAAATTTAGGAGAAAATCCTGAAAAACGAAATGTAAACACCCTGTGGCCATTTAAATGGGAACGACAGTTTTATTGCCTTACACTCACTTCCTGCAAAATTGCAGTCAAGCCTACTTTACTGTGTGATGTGTGGTATTGGGTGCTATTCTTTAATAAACCATCTGTGGTTCAATTAGAGAAATGTAAAAATATATATTTGTTTATGTACTAGATGAGACCATTTTCATATATGTTACGATTTTTTTATACAAATAAAAAAATTTATAAAAAATACTGCTAAAAATTGTGTGCAAATGAAGTAAGAACAAGTTAATAAATATGAAATATTAATAAAAATGACAATATTTCATTGAATTCATGTAATTTTTTTTATATTAAATATATGATGTAACTTCATTCAACAGAAGATATGTAACTTATAATTTTTTATAAATAATTTCTGAAAATTTTGGTTGAATTTTTTCATTCAAGGATCATATTGTTCAGAGTACTTGTTGCTATCTGAAAATATCAATTATTTCATTGGATGGCTAAAATTTTATATAAAAAAATCATGTTTTCATCAATCTCATATACAAAAAAGTTATGAAAAATAAAACAACAAAAAAATTACTTACATTGCTAAAAAGAGAGCAAAAAATGCAATAAACCTTGAAAATTTCAAAAGATTTTGATGAAAATTAAGTGAAATTCACAATTTTAATTTTTTTTTTGAATATTAATTTAAAGAAATAGTCTGCAGTGAAAGGGTTAAGCAGGAATACTAAGATTTATCATTAGTAAAAATATAGTTACTAATATTATATAGAAGATTGAAAGTGTTACTGCCTGATAGGCAGTAACACTTTCAGCCTTCTATGACTTCCATGGCTTTCCTCAGCCATATCTAACAAGTATGTGTCTCTCATTCTATATAAAAGCATGATGTAGACTGCTGTTAGGATAGTTTACAAATAAACATTTCACTATCGCTCTATATTGACATTTAAATGGTTACAATCTGTCAAATGCATTGAAACCATAACATAAATAAAGTGATCTTATTTAGCTTTAAGTATGTGCAAATAATAATAAACCAAAGTTTCTGTTAAATCTTATTACATATATTACACTTTTACAGGTTACAGTTTTATAATAGAGAACACATATACATGTATAGAGAAATGTTAAAAGTATAAAAATTTCTTAAAATAATTAATATATTGTTGAAAAATAAAATATTCCAGTGATGAAAACCTAATTATGATGAGCAGGAAAAGAATTTATGCAGAACTCGAAAAGAAGGTCAGCATGTACAGGATGAACAGCATTTGTACAATTCTATCATTATTAAAAGGATATCATCTCCACATGCAGTGAAACCTATTTGAATTTTCTTTATTCAGGATCATCTCTCTCTTCAATCTTTCATGGAAAATAGTAATCACTTCAACTGCTAATCTTTACCAGATGTTTTGGATCAGTTTAATGATTTTGGTTAAATTCCAAAGAATGTCCATCACCTTATATTGGTAGGCCCTCCTGGAAACAGCAGTTATCAGAGTTCATTACTGAACATATTAACCAAGCCCTTGGGATCTACTTTATTTCTTAAACACAGAAATAACATTAAACTCTGTGAGGAAGTTAACTTGGACCTGTCCTATTTTTATTTTATTATGCACTCTATTATTTACTTATCGTTATTTTCCTATCTACTAACGTATTATATTTTAGTTTAAAAGTTAACTTACTTCCCACGTTCGCCGCCTCTGTCGTTGGCAATCAACCGTTAGGCTTAGTTAATAATTAATAATATCGACATTCGTTCTAAAGCGCGACTTTGCAGTCCAATAAGTCTGAATGGTTTTTTCTAAGTAAATAACACAAAACTTTTTGATATTGAACAATTTTATTCAACAATATATTGACCATTTTGATCCATTACCTTTTATCATCTTTCTGGCAGTTTTATAATTCCATACTCAAAAATGTCTGTCTTTTATGGCAAAAAAACTGATCCAGGTACAGTGAAAGCTCTCTATGTTGGACACCTTTGGTTCCTTCAAAATGTGTTCTACTTAGAGAGGTATCCAACATAGAGACTTCATATAAAATTTTTTTTCTAAACATATTAAACACTAAATTTTCATGTCAATGCAAACCTTTATTAAAATCAAATTGGAAATCTTTATTGTTTTAAATTAAACTCAAAAATATCAAATACACATTGCAGTCTGTCAGTGCTTTCAACATTAGAACTATTTGTAAGTAGAGTTTGTCAGTGCTTTCAACATAACAACTATTTATTTGAAAAGAAGTCTGTAAGTAGCGTTTGCCTCTATTTAATTTACACTTTATCCACACATTTTCAATTTTATTTATTTTTAAATATTTAATTTACACTTCATCCACACATTTTCAATTTTATTTTTTAATACCAAATAGAGTTTCAACAATCTCTGGTTCATTATTAGAAAATACTGTTCAATTGCCTTTTTATATTTAATTTACACTTCATCCACATATTTTCAATTTTGTTTTTTCTTATACCAAATAGAGTTTCAATAATCTCTGGTTCATTATTAGAAAATGCTTATCATTCAGATTCCTCTACATATTCCAAAACTATTTCATGATTATTTGGTTCTTTTTCCAACAGAGTCTCTATATGAATTGAGCTGGATATAATCTTTTCAATAAAATCACTTGCTGTACAATTTTCATATTCATGATGGACAAGATTGTTGACAAAATTTGTAAAATCTTCAGTTAAAGTTTTATGATGATAGTTCTCAGGAAGAGCACCTAGTTCTTCTCCTAGGTCAAAGTTATTGACCTCTTGCATTCCTTCCTCAGTAAATCTAAAAGGAACCCAGCTTTTTTAAAAATTTCTGAATAGTTAATTGTGAAACTTCTTGTCATGCAACATAAATTCATCTCACTGCATTGAGAATAGTAAATAATCAACAACTTGCGTCTTTTGGTCTAATGTTAGTTTATTTAATTTTCTTTTACTGCTTTTTAGCATCTCTAAGGAAAGCTTAATCATAGCAATAGAAGAAACTGCACACAATTCTCAAAGAAAAAAAAAAATAAAATATAAACCAAACCAAATCAAAACTAGCCAATTATAGCCCAAATATTTTAAATTTTATTGCAATAAAATATTGTGGCTACAATATGGCTAGTTTTGATTTGATTTTTCTCAATGCTCAGAGTTTGTATTGTATGTAATAAGTAAACCATGGATTTATAAGTCATCAGCAACCACCTCGAGGCATGTCTCTTTCACAAATTCCTTTGGTTAATCTTCTAAACCTAAATAAAATTATTTAGGTTTTATTTCAAATCAAAAAAAGTCATCTTATTACAAACAGTTGTTCAAGATACAAGATAGAGAGGTGTCCAGGATATAGAGGTTTGGACATATAGTAAAGTATGGGCTTTTGTCCGGTTCCAGGAAAAGTCGTTCAACATAGAGAGGTGTCCAACTTGACAGGTTTTACTGTATTGTTTATCATCATTGTCAAAATCAAAGATTTTTCCTCTTAAAGAATTATGAAAAGAGTGAAACAATTGAAAGTCTCATGATGCAAAATCTGGTGAATAAGAATGATTGAAGGATGTGGTAACACATCCCATCCTAACTGCAACAATTTCTGGCACATCTCCTATGATGTATGTGGTCTGGCATTATTGTGATGAAAGACAACTCCTTTGTGATTCATTGATACTGTATGTTTTTGATGAATGGCATTACAGATATCCCTCCCATATGATTTTAATATTTGTAGAATTTCTGCAATATCCCATGTCATGTAGTGATGATTTGCATTGACTAATGCCTTTATTTTGCCACTATCGATCTCCATTGATCGTCCTAAACGTGGTTCATATTTAATGTTGAAATCACCAGAACAAAATTTGGCAAACTTTTAGCACACATATTCTGATAAAGCATCTTCACAATACACATCATAAATCTTTTTATGTACTTGCATTTTTCTCTTTTTTAAATTAACATACAACAAAAAACACTCAATCAATTTGGACAGAATTTTTTGAAAAAGTAAGCTTGAAATATATTCTGTCATATGAATGATCTGCAGGATTGAACTGAAGTTATTTATATTTCATAACACCTACAGCTACCTTTTGGCAAAAATCGAACAGACTTATTGGCCAACCTTATATATTTCTGATTATTTTAATTTCTTTTAAACTACTAGTTCATTCAAAATTAAAATGTTAAAGGATAATTGTGATTCTTGTTGAAAGAATATTTCAAAGTAGAACATAATTGTTACAAAATAATGAACTGGTTTGTTTCCCATATTTTTTCACCTCATCATTATTGACATTTGTTCTTTAATTTTTAACATTTTAATACTAATATTTAGATGAAAATCTTATATTTAGTTTATTTACCCAATATATTGATGAATACAGTAATCCCTAGTTAACACAGCTTCTCTAACTGTGGAATTCACATATATGCAATTACATAAAAGCAGAGCAATTCACAACCACAGATCTGGGATTCATATATACATGATTTTTGAAAGCAGCCACAAAATGCTTTTGTAAACTTTTATTTTCTATTTATCATTATTACTACTTTTCTTTCTAAATTAACAATTTTATAGATGTCCTGTTTTGTATTTTAGATAATGGTGAGAATTCTTGCACTGAGAGGGAAAGGAGGGGTGAAAAGAAAGGACCAGTTTTGGATTTGAATGAGATTTATTTTCTTTTTAAGTTGTTTAGATTATGATTTCTAGGAGAACAGACATCCAACTTCTATAATATTTAATCTAACATTATATTTGTTTTTATAAATTATTCTTTTTGTCATTATTTGCTTCAAACATTCGGAAAATATAGTTGATTGTGATAAACCAGTCAAAAGGGCCAGAAACATATTATCGCTAGAGAAAGAATCAATGTAATATAAGGTTAGGATATGGCAAGAGTACTGTGTCAATGGCCAGGCTAATGAATGTTAACAAGTTAATTAAAAGGACCATTAAAAAGTTAAGAAGCAATTAAAGCTAGTGTTGCTAGTGAAACTGTTATTAGTGCTAAATTATCTATATGCCCCATGATCTCATTATGGAAAGGATAGAAAAGACACTTATATTTGGATCGAGGACCAACACAAAATAAGAGTTCCTTTAAGTAATTCAGTGATATGTGAAAAAAACACTGAGATTACAGGAACAACTAGAGCAAAATTCTGGCCAGTTTAAATATAAAGATAGTAAGTAATGATTATGTTTTCCCAAACTTTTTACTTTCTCGATATTTGGGAATTCCTGAATTAGTAATTAATTTATGTCTTGAGATTCGAGATTCTGTTTTGGAAATTCTCGAGAATCTCTAGATTCTAAAAAATGTTTAGTTAAAAAATTGTTTTTTTTTAAAAAAGGTAAAAACAAAATGAGGCAGAAAAAAAATCATGCAAAATGAAAACAAATAATATTGAATTGTTTTGTATTTAATATTTTAATTATATTGAAAAAATAGATCATATTTCAATAATAATGAAAAAATGATTGCATTTGTTTTATAATTACTGATAGTTTTTATTAAAACAATTTATCCATACACAGAGTCTATTCATTTATCTGCTAAATGAGTCCTATATTTAGATATAAAAATTCCATTTCTAGAATTTTTATATCTAAATATAGTACATCCAAACTTATGTAGATGTATATGAGCTTTTTAGCCTATATGACTGCTTACTTTTTACACGTCACTATATTTAACTGTCTAGACCAGGGCTTAGGGCCACATGTGGCCCAACATAAAATTGTAAACTTCTTTAAAAACATTGAGATTTTTATGTACTTAATGAAGTTTTTATTATTTAAATACCTATCTACATTTCCGATTTCCATTTTCTGAAATATTTCTTATTTCAATGATTTAAACTTCTTAATTAACCTGCTCAAATGATTTTTAAAAAAATTCTGAACAAAAATAAGTCTAAGATTACTATGCTGACATTTTTGCTTATTTGTCAGGCTGGATATCATATATTGTACATTATTTACTAAATTTTTGCTTAACAACTATCTTTTTTTTTTTTTATTGTTTTTACGCCCCTTTCTAATCAGTAAGATTATTAAGGGGTGGGGTCAGTTCCAACCATTGGCTGCACTTACACAGGTAGAGGGGGACCGGATGGTGAAGGATGGATTTTTTTGGAGTTTCGGGCCAAGCCTGACTTGGAACCCCAAAAAAACTTTTCAGAAGATGCCGTGTCACGCAGGAGGTGGGTTCTCCTGTGTGCACCAACGCATTATCATGTGGTCATCTACCTAACAATTATTGTTGGAATTAGTATATTTTTATGTGTGCCTGAGACAATTTTTTCCTTCAACTGTGGCCCAAGGAAGCGAAAAGGTTGGACACCCCTGATCTAGACCAACAGATATACTTCTGAGGAAAAGGTTAAGACCCTCCTATTTTCTTGTAAATCTCAATATTTCTCGAGACAGGAATCTTGAGCACATTCACTACTAGTAAGGGATAATTTGCATGCTTTCTCCATCATTATAATCCTTATAACAAAAGATGGAGAAACAGCCTCAGCTGACCATAATGCTGCAAAGACTTATCCAGAACAATTAATAATTAAAGATAAAGGGTATCTGCCTGAACAAGTATTCTATGCCAAAAAAATGGATCTCTGTTGGAAGTACATGCTTAGCAAGACTTACTAGTAATCATATTTTATTAGAAATGTAATAAACCCTATATAATAAACAAACTAATATTCATTAAATTTATAAAGATATTTAAATTAGATTAAATTTTATAAAGATTTCAGGCATTTTATTGTTTATTATTGTTTAGAAAAAAATTATAAAAATCAAATTTTGATACTAGAGGGCAAAACCATCCTTTAAACTATAACAATGATAATGCCACACATAATGAGAGACAAATCTGAAAATTGTGCAGGAAATTTGGTAAATATAGTATTAAACAGAGCTGTATGATGTACAGCTCCGGCCAAAATGTTTGTCACCTCACTAGATACGTTCAGCTTCCTTAACAATATCGGCTTCAGCATGCATTAGTTTCCTCGGTAACGTAGGCACTAATGTGCTGGAGGAGGGATCGTCCATTATGTAGTTCTCAGTAGTTTCCTCGGCAACGTAGGCACTAATATGCTGGTGGAGGGATCGTCCATTATGTAGTTCACTAGCAACGAGGGGTAGGGTTCTGTTAGCGGCGAAAGAACCGTGACGTGTTTAAAATTAATATTAAAGTTTTCATAGAAAACGAATGGCATAATAATAATATGGCTTTCGTAATAGATAATAAAAAATCTTGTGCGATAGGGGGAAGTGATAATTTTCCCTGAAATACTAATCGAGATGAAGGGATGAGGATGACGTAGTCAAACGTTATCCTCATCCCTGCATTTCGTGATGGCACGAGGCATTATCTTCAGTATCTCGATACTGAAGACAATGCCTCGTGCCATCAAGAAAGAAATTAGAGAGTTGGATTTCATTCACCGAAACACCATAGAGAAAATGGTGTTTCGGTGAATGTCCAGCATTTCAGCAATTTCATTGCTGAAATGCTGGACATTAGTAGGAGAACAGTTATTAGGATATGCAAATATCCAGCAGAAAGCAGTTTCATTTCCCGAATTATGGTGGATCGATGAATAAATTTATATTGGAAAAGCATTTATTGCCATTTATATACAATGGGAACATTGTGAATATACGTAGGAATATATTCATAATCGTTGCATTGAACGTTATAAGTGGAATGAAAAGTCATTGTTCAGTTTCTTCTTGTTGTATCCCAGAAAACACTAAAGATATAATTACGCACATAACGCGCCCCTCTCTCTTCAGGGGCTGTTCAGGGAGGAAGGTCATCCATATATACCACATACTCACTCAATATAAGTTTATTTTACATGTTTGCTTCAAGAACTTCATCAACAATTTAATAATCTGTCTTTATTGGGCTTTCCTGCACGAGTTCGTTAAGCAGCCAGAAGCCAGCATTGTGGGCTGCTTAGCATCAGTAAATTTCCTACATTTTCTGTGGATCTGTCTTTACGAATCAATTGGAAATTGTAGGACGTATAGAAGAGACACTTAGCAATAGCTAGAGAGGGGTTCGGGCCTCTTAACCAATACAGATAGGAATCGGCGACCTGTTAACTATTCAAATGCTTGGAGTGGCACTAGCAAACCATTGTAATTAATTAAAAACACAACTATCACGTTTTGTAATGGTCAATTCGGATAAAATTTCAACATAATAAAATGTTTAAAATTATTGATTAATAATATTGAGATTTTTTAGTCTTTGAATTCACACCTCTAATGTATTGAACGCTGGACACCAATATTGGAGACTCCCTTCTTTGGGAGGAAAAGTTATGAATGTTTGTCAATCTGACACTTAAGTAGCAGGGACAAAATTGTGTGTGTTTGAATTTCGCGAGAAATGATCATCTCTCCAATTATTACAGTTTATAAATTATCATATTTCTTTTTTATACAAAATAACTAAAACATCTGTAATGATATACTTGTATTTAAACTGTTTTCAAATATTACTTTCGTAATAAATACGTTTGGTTTCAATCCATCTGTTACCTTATCATAAAAAATAATGCTGCCAGCGATAATACTTTAGAGCGATCAGTCTTGCCAATTTACCTCCCATGCTTTGCGTAACCCACCTCCCCTACATTGAATGCGGGTGGGACACATCTAACATGTTAGCATGGTACATGGATTGGAAACTGTAGCTGATCATGATTTCCGGTTTCCAGCACCTAGTTCAATGTGACAAACTTTTTGGCTGGAGCTGTACATTGCTGGACAGCAATAAGAAATTTTAATAACTAGTGTGGAATATGGACACAGTAAGTCTGTGTCCATATTCAACACTAGTTATTAAAATTTGTAAAAAATAAATAAAGTTGTAAAAAATGATAACTAAAAACCTAGTATCATCTATGTTAAATTTTAAAAGAAGAATGGGGGGAAAAAATAACTTCAGAAAATTGCCACAATCTGATTTTTATCATGCCTGATAGAATAAATTGACTCATCAAGGCAAAAGGAAATATTACTAAATATTTAATAGTAATGACTGAATCATTTTGAAGGAAAAATGAACTGGCAGAACTATTTTGATGTTTACATTTTATTTTCTTATGACTACTTATAAATATGTATTTTTTATTTTAAAAAGTGTGTATATTTTACAACTTAAAATGAATGAACTTTTCATATGTACATTGAACAATCAAAAAGCTTTAATGATTATTGACAAAAACTGCGAGATTATTTTTGAAACTCTTAACAAAAAGTTTCCTAAATAGATTGTTTACTAATACAGTGGAACATTAAGTACAGGAGTCTACGACGTGTGACAGTGATTATTTATGATGAAAATCTGTACTTAAACAGCTTTCATCAATGATTTTGCAATAATGGCAGCCACTTGCCCAGATAGCTGAGTTATTGCTAGGTTGGATGTGTGTTGCATATTTATTATACAATATTCATATTTAATTTTGGGTTTCATACCTCCAAATTTTTTAGGTGTCCAAGCTTTATCCATTCAAAAAAATGCATGGAAGCATTGAATTTAGATACTAAGTTTCTGAAAAAATTTTTGATGAGTCCTTCTTAGGCATTGATTCATCTACTGTGAAGTTCTACATACAGTAGGCTCTATTACAAATGTGTGTAATTGGGTCTGGAATGGATACCATTATGTAGTAGTCACTAATGATTGGGAAATGGCTAAAAATTAATAATTAGAAAATAATTAAAAAATAATTGTTTATATTTACTAGAAATTTGATTATGTTAGTTTGAATTAAGCTGCTAATAAATACATTTGTTAGTGGTCACTTTTAGAGCATCCAAAGATTGTCTAACATATATAGTGGAATCAATCAGAAGGTTGAAGGATATGATTCAGTTAGCTTGGCAAGGCCTGAATCTTCCTAAAAAAAACTGTGATACTGATATTGAATCCAGATCCTTCAAGATAGTAAATGATACTTTATCATGCAGACAATGCTAGATATTTGGGCACAAAAAATAACTTAAATATTCAATCTTTGTTTTTAGATTGTGTTTTCTTTAGTTTTACTTACATAAAACTTCTGGTAGGAACAGAATACACAATTTCTCTGTTTTAAAGAATAAATAGTGTGTATTCAATATTGCTGCATGCTACTATTTTTTAAAGATACAGTAATACCCCGAAGTTACGCTATAGGTGGGACTGATGAAAATCGTCAACATTAACATTAAACGTTAACATTTTGTTATTCTTTAGAATTTTTACAAATATTCAAATTCTAAAGAATAACGAAATGTTAATGTTTAAGAACTCTGTTTAGAATATCTTCTGTTCCATGTAAAAGTTTGAATGTACTGAAGAGGGACTAAAGATAGTCTGAAAACATTTTACAAGAATAAAACTATTAAAATACTTGCTTGTAGTGCTGAGTTTAGGAATTTTAAAGATTTAAAGTTAGCAAATTACATTTCCTTATGATATTAACTGTATTTTTGATAAGTATGAAAACTTCTTTTGTGTGTACAGTATTCACAGATTTTTCTCATTTAATTAGCATTAATAACAATAATCAAACGATGGTAAATTTGTGTGAAGATAATACATTTACAGAAAAATTAAAAATCCAGATTACATAAGGATTTGATCATTCTGGATTTCCCAGTTTTCTGGATTCTTAGGCATTACTTTTAAAATTCCAATTTAATGAAGAATAAAGAAGAAATGAACAGGAAAATTTTGTGTTTATTCATTAACAAATATATAATTGTTCATTTATCAAAATGAATATATTTATTTTATAGATATGGACCAAGAAGGTAATGGAATGGTCAAACAAAAAAACAGTGCTCTGAAAAGACAGAAATCATGGCATGAATTACGGCAAGTTGTTCGTAACATGAGACGTCATTTTTCCAGTTTATCAGCTAAAATACCCAGTGCATTATCTTTCCGGTGTATTGAAAATGAAAATGGCTTGAAGTTAACTCGTATTTATTTTCTTGGTACTCTTTCTGGTGGTCGGGAGACAACATTGCTCTATGCTGACATACCTATGCATAATTCCTCTACTCAGGAGAAAAAGCCTGCTTTTTCTTGGCAGCCATTGCTAGAATCCACTTTCCAAGTACTTCATCCATTAGGGCAGTTTTCACGAGAAGAACAACTTCAATGGGAACGCAAGAGGCTTGTCATGTGGGGAATAACTGCTTATGATCTACATGCTGAAATTGGCAGATTTATATTTCCTGCCTGTGGTTCTATATTTTATTGTGATGACAACAATAGCCAGGTATTTTAAGTGTAAAGCTAAAATTTTTATTTATTTATTATATAAGTAAACTATTTTTTATTATTTTAATTGTAATTAGTGCAAGTCCCCTCCGTACTTTCCTCAAGAACTTCGAAGCAATGTGGCAGGAGCAAGACTTAATCATCACATGTGTCCACAAAATCCAGATTTGGTAGCTTATGTTTATAATAGTGATCTTTGGCTGTATCATATTAAAATGTTGACTGAAGTTAGATTGACATATGCAAGGAAAGGTAAAATCATATCCTGTTACTCAGATTAAATTTTTTATCTGATTAATTATTAATAATAACTGATACTTTTCAGGTTCCAGTAGTTTAGTTAGTGATCCTCTTAGTGCTGGTATTCCTTCTTATGTCATTCAAGAAGAATTTAATCGGTATAATGGATATTGGTGGCAACCGACTCGCTCTTCAAGTTAGTTCATATTTGACAAATTGTTTATTTTAAAAAAATATCTTTGATTTTTTTGTATTTATTGTTATTAATTGTTTTAATTTTGTTATTAATTTCATTTAATTACATATTATATTAGATGAAGAAAATGTATATCGCATTTTGTATGAAGAAGTTGATGAAAGTGATGTAGAAATCTTGCATCTTCCTTCTTACTGTGATGAACGTGATGTTGAAGAATTCAGATTTCCTAGAGCTGGTAATAGTGGTTATTTAATATATTAGTATTTTACAAATAAATAAAGGGAATACTACATTGCCTAGATAAGATACATTATATTTAAACAAGCACCAAGGCAGGAACATATTAAATCAACAATTTTTAAAAAACGAAATGAGAATGAAAAACCTATTAATAAAATTGACCCGTCCACAATTAGCAACACATGAAATTGGTGCATGACCAATAGCTAAGTGTGACATTTATCTCCATACTGCAAAAACTTTTATAACTATTCGTTTTTGCTGAAAGTTGTATGGACTAATTTTTATTCTTGTGTTAATTTATTAATTTAATATTATTTGTGTTAATTTAACATGTAAAGATTCTATTTTATTTTATGTTATTAATTATTGTTATTAATTATCATATTTTGTTTTTGTTAATTAACATGTAAAGATTCCAGTTTTGTATACTGAATAACAGTCTATACATAATTTATTATACGTTCAAATTGTAATAGTGTTGCTATGGCAACAAAATCTTTAAAATAATTTTAGAATTCTGTTGGCATTCGATAGAATGTATAAGATTTTTGCTGTTCTTATGTATTGGTAGCTGAGGAGGATTTAAATAAAAAATTGAAAGTGCTACTACCATAAAACATGTGTTGATTTTAATATGTTCCTGCCTTGGTGCTTGTTTAATTATAATGTATTAGTATTTTATTTTTTTGTATATAAAATTGATTTAAAAAATTTTCCTAATTATTATCTTTGCAATTATTTTAGGTACTTCCAATGCTCAATCATCATTGAAAATGGTTCAGTTTTCATTATCATCCTCTAATCAAGTAATAAGTTTTTTTCTTAAAATTAATAATAATTTAAAAATTGTTTTTAAATTAGCCATTGAAAATTTTAACTGTAATAGAATAAACATTAAAATTGTCTTATGTATTATCTTGTGAATATATGTGGGTCATTTTTAAAGTAAGAATCATTTTGTTATAAAAAAAGAAAATATTAATGTATCTCAAAAATTTTATTTTTTACAACTATTTACAACCTTAATTTATTTTTCTATATAATCACCATAAAGATTAAGGCATTTGTATAAATGAGATAGGAGTTTTACAATCTCCATATGATAGAAGTCAACCACCAGTCCATTCAACCAGTCTGTAAGTGTTTGTTTCACTTCATCATCACTTTTCATTTATTTTCCTTCCAAAAATTCTTTCAATTTGGGGATGGAAGCTGAAACAGACTAGGTCAGGACTGTAAGAAGGATGATCGCAATTTCCCACAGAAATTTCTGCAACAGTTTTTGTTTGTTTTTTTTTTGTGACATGTGGGTGCACATTGTTATGGAGAAAACACATTCCAGCAGAAAACATGCCCCCTCTGACAGTTCTGAATAGCACATTATAGCCTTGTCAATGTTTTGCAGTATGCATCTGAATTGATGGTTTCTCCATGAGACATGAATTCAACCAAAAGAACTCCTTTTCTGTCCCAAAAATGATTGCCATCATTTTTACAGTTGAAGGAATCTGATTGAACTTTCTGGGTTTGACAGAGAACATGTGTGGTGCCATTTGAGAGTTGTCATTTACACTTTGAAGTGTAATGTGAAACCGTGTCTCATTACCTGTCACAATACTATCCAAAAATTCCTCACCTTCTCTAAGATAATGCTACAAAAACTACAATGCCATTGCCATTCATTTGTTTGTCTTTATCTGTGAGCATTCTTGGAATTTATCTGGCACAAATCATTTTGTGTTGGAGGTGATTCCTGACAATGTCATAGATGACAGATTGTGAAACATTGGAAAAACTCATAAAGTTCATCAACAGTGAAGCACCTGTTTTCTTGAAAGTGTGCATCAACTCTGTTTTTAAACCTCATTGGAGTTGACAGACAGTCTCCCAGATCATCTCTCATGCACATTTGTCTATTTTGTGAAATTCCAGACGGACGGAAAAGCGGAATCGACAGGCAAATGGCCTAAAATCCTGGTCCACGTTAAACACGTGAGCAAGGACGACGAATGAGGCTGACAACTCGGGTAATAGAGGCGGAGAACAACATTGAATAAATTTCAATAGCTTCTTTATTTAATTTGTTTAAATGCACAAGAGAGAGAGTTAAAAATTTTACAATCGTTTCCCGACAAATCAGGAGAGATACCTGTAAGTTGATGATTCCTGGAAGTGGGAGTCGATGACACAGCAAGTCTTTAGTCTATAGATATCAAGTCTCTAGTCCTTAACTGGAGATGAGTTAAATTCACTTCAATTCCTTGATAATGCTGTGATCCTACTTTTTATCTTCTGTTAGGTGGAAGGTGATTACCGTTATATTCTAGATGGCAGTGTGACACAAATAATGACTCAATTCGAGAGTGGCTCGACGATGCTCTATATTCGTAAGAACTTAAGCAAGAGAGCAGAACTACAACTGTTTTGCGACGGAATCCAGCTTTCTCTCGACCGATCGGAGCCGAAAGCGAGGAGCAGAGTCGAACTAAAAGCTGTCTTATCACTCTAACCAAAAGTCTCTCTCTCTGACTGAACCAAAAGCTAGGACCTTTGTCCAACACAGCTCTTTTTATCTCTCTGCCCTCTCCTTCACCTTTCTCTCCCGGGACGGCTGTAATAGTTCCTCATACCTTCGTTGGTGAAGATCAGGTGACATTCCTGATCGTCATTCTAATAAACAATCGTAAATTGATGGTTCCAAAGGACGGTAAGATAAACTAACACGTCCTGTTTCTCAATCTATCAGATTTCATTCAATTGTGTAATTAAATTTTATACTTTCAATTCGAATCCCAACAATAAAGGGGGGAGTTTCCGACCCCCTACAATTTGCTATTAAACAAACAACACCACTTATGCACATTCGCCTCATTCATATACACCTTCATCATATACTTTGACAATTTAGCTATGGATTTTGGCAGGTTGAATTTTTTTTGATCCAAAAATCAAATGGCTGAACACTCTTCACAATTGTCAGGATTAGTAATCAACATGTTTTCTTAAAAATGCTGAGAAGAACTTTCTAACTTATTTGACAAGCTAGATATACACTGTGAATTTAGCTGAGTCTAAAAATATCATTTGACCTTGGGGGCAACTCCAATCAATAAGTGTATGGGTAAAATTTGCAAATGATTCTTACTTTAAAAATGACTCTCATAATAGGGCTCTTAATAAACCTTTTGATCCCTATGCTTAATTATCCATAAAAGATTGTTTTTGATTTCATTTTTATGCAAGAATCATAAAACATTAATTATTCTAAATTATATATAAAAAACTTTATTTGTGAATTTTTAATACCAAGGAATCTCAATCCAATTAGTATTTATTTGAGTACCTAGGAATCTTTTCAGACATTATTTAAAAATAATATTTTCTTATAATAGTTAATAATAATTAAAATTCTTTTTTTTTCTAATTTTTATGAATCTAATTAATATTTTGTTCTCAAAATTTTTTTCTATTTAAAATAATATTTTTCAATTGGGAAAATGCTTCACTGATGCAGAGCAAAGTTTACAAAATGATAATGTATTTCATACTCGATTATAATACAGTCAATCATAAAAAATATTATTAAATTTAATTGTTTTGTACAGATTGTTAAAAGTCTGTTAAAATTTTTATTCTAATATGTATTTTCTGATATACATTCTTATTCAAAAGATTTTAATGGAAAAATTATTATGCTGTATTACTAAATTTATTTGTAATAGAATCTGGAAATTGAAAAAAGTAATTACAGATTAAATAGTAAATCTATTTAGAACAGGACTGGAGAACATTTGCAATAATAAGGTTGGAAAGCATGATTTCATCCACATGGGAAGGAAAAATATAACTAGTAATAAACACATTTCCTTCCCAAGCTCATCCTATATTTTTGTAACTCAAAATATTATGTCATAATTTTTGGTTTATTTAGCTCATCAATAATCATTTTACATTACTTCTTTGCAAGACAGAAATATGCTATTGATATTTGGCTTAAAGGCAGTCTTAAATAAAACAGTTTCTTCTGTGGATAATCTGAATTCACTCACTATTTGACCTGCATGATTTGGAGACCATTAAAGAATTCTATTTTCCTCTAATATTTTTTAGTGGTATTATTTTAACCTTTTCTCTTATTTCATATATTCTTCTCCCCTCATTTTTCCATTTATTAAATCTATTAATATAGCCCATTATCACTTTTAGTATAAATATAATAGAAAGAAGACTAAGCTATGAATAATATGAATAGGAATTCATTATTTATTTTATGCTAGGGATGGGTGCAGCCATGCTCTACTGACCCTATAGGAATTTCTTCACTAGGGGCAGCTAAATGGGGACCAGGGCTCGGGCCTTTCCCAGGTCGACCAGTATCCATCAGCGAGGGATGGGTGCAGCCATGCTCTACTGACCCTATAGGAATTTCTTCACTACGGGCAGCTAACTGGGGACCAGGGCTCGGGGATTTTCCCAGGTCGACCAGTTTTTGCTGCTGGATCTCTCTATAGAAAGTAAAACGAGATCTGAGGGCGAATTATCCGGCTAGGACTTCCAACGGCTTATCTACTCAGGGCACCACTCCCTTTCGACGCACCGTAGACACACCAACGTCTGCACACGCTCGTGAAATGTGTGGGGTCATCTTTGCCAGAATTTCGCCAAGCATTTGGCAGCCTCTTAGTTTCTCCCTGTCACTATGGCCGTATCGGCCGGGATATACAGATACAGGCATAGTGACAGCCGGTAAGCCCTCTCGCCACGTCAAGGCCTCGAGAGGGCACGGTACGCCATCTTTTATAGGACTTGTTTCACCCACGAGGGACTGGTTCATTTTTTTGTGGCGAACAACAGAGCGGGGAGCAGAGGGGGTACAGTCCGTCTCTCCCGGTCCAACAAGAATTTCTTATGTGGGAGACTGGATTATCCAGTTACCTATAATTCAGCTTACTCGGCACTAAAGGACAACTCCATAGAAAATCTAACGAGGCCCAACAAAAGAACGAATTTCACATCAACATAGCCTCATACTCGAGTACAGGTCACTCAAATCCGACTCGAAATGCGGCGTAGATCATGCACATGTACAATGTAGGTACAGAAATTTTGGTTTTGTTCAAATATTATTAGGATTTTTTTTATGCAAAGGCGAACTATATTTATAACTCAAATCCGACTCGAAATGCGGCGTAGATCATGCACATGTACAATGTAGGTACAGAAATTTGGATTTGTTCAAATATTATTAGGATTTTTTTATGCAAAGGCGAACTATATTTATAATATATCAAGATAACAAAAATTTCGAATTTTTAATGTTGATTAGAATAATTTAAAATTTTTTGAAAATAATTAAATAGCTAGTAAATAACGTAAATAAATAATCAGCTAATTATCAAATAAAATATCGAATAACAAATTTTGTTTTAATAAAAATTAATTATCAAAAATCATTTTGTTGGATCAAATAACTGATAAAAATAAAGTAAATTATTTTGGAAATAATTCAGCATTAAAAATTATTTTAAAAATATTCAAATAACATTTTATACAGTTTGCTTTTTAAAAATCTAAATAATTTTGAAACTAGATAGGTCGCCATTTTGATGATTGAACCAACTCAATAATTAAATTTTGCAGTTTCTAAATTTGAAAAAAACAACGATTTTGCTTCCATACAAACAGTTCATTTTATGATTAAAAGATAAATTATCAAGAATAATATTGAATAATGGATAAATCATATAATAAAAATTATATAGAAGATAGAATATTTAATTAAACTTACCTGCCAAGTAAGACAAATAATATTACCAATCGAAGCATTCCGTCTGTCATTGCGATGAAAAGACTAGTTGTATGAAGTGAATCAGTCGGCTTATCTTATTTTCCTACATCTCACATGTCTTTATATATCTGAGTAAGTATGCAAATTAGTGTTTTGTAACGATAAAAAACCGGAATATTCATTTCCCCGAGAGCAGTTTAGAAAAATCCATTAAAGCAGCGATTTTCAAACTGGGAAGTGCGCACTAGTGGAAAGGAGCCACGAAAAGTTTTGACAGAAATGTAATTTTTTTGTAATATAAGATATATGCTATATAATAGATGACAAGTGCATAGTTTATAAAACGGCCGCTAGTTCTAGCAACAATAGTCAATAAAAATAATAACTTCAAATTGAAATGTCAGCGAGAGGGCGCTGTATCAACTATTATTTTAGAGTTCCAAGGTAGATAGAGTACCGCATTCCTTTGCGCCACTAGATGCCGTCAAATCGGCCATTTTATATCCTGTTTGATAGGGGTTATCATTGCGTTCATAGGATTTCTGATTATTTTTAAGAACATGCCTTATTACAGAGCTATAAATTATTCTAATCGTTAGAGTTCCAAGGTAGATAGAGTACCGCATTCCTTTGCGCCACTAGATGCCGTCAAATCGGACATTTTATATCCTGTTAGGTAGGGATTATCATTGCGTTCATAGGCTTTCTGATTATTTTTTAAGAACATGCCTTATTACAGAGCTATAAATTATTCTAATCGAGCAGAAAAGGGTCATAGATTATTTCCTTTGCTGCAAAGTAAAAGAAATTAGAGACAAAAAGAAGTGATTAAAAAATATTAGAAGGAAAAACTTTTCCAAATACGATTTTCGTTTGCCAGGTAAGAAACTGCTCTTTTTTATAAATTAGAAAAAGAAATAGTATTATGGTTTACTTTTCATAAAGTTACCCGTGATTATCGATCGATAGGAGGATATAAAATGGCTGCTGAATGCGGTATTCTATTTATCAAGGAACTCTATATTATTTGTTATTATAAAAATAAATTAATTTAAAAATGATCATCAATTATGTAAATACAATTCAATATGATTGTCAATTACGTTTATTTTTTCCTTTTTTTTGTATTAATAAAGTTTTGCCATGAAATAAGGGGGCGCAAAGATTAGATTATGTTGTAGGGGAGGCGTAGTAATATAAAGTTTGGAAAACACTGCATTAAAAAATGTTAGAAAATTGATATATAGTAATTTATTATTATAGTTGATTTTTTCATTATGAATTTAAATCTTCAGTTTTGCGTGAATAACTTAATTATAGAGATTAATTTTTTCTATTTCAATTACGTTTATTTTTTCCTTTTTTTGTATTAATAAAGTTTTGCCATGAAACATGTGTGCCATGAAATAAGGGGGCGCCAAGATTACATTATGTTGTAGGGGAGGCGTAGTAATATAAAGTTTGGAAAACACTGCATTAAAAAATGTTAGAAAATTGATATATAGTAATTTATTATTATAGTTGATTTTTTCATTATGAATTTAAATCTTCAGTTTTGCGTGAATAACTTAATTATAGAGATTAATTTTTTCTATTCGTTGTTAACCTTTAATGAAAGCAAATAAAAATACAGTATTTTTTTTATAAAACTTCAACATTGCAATAAACTAAACAATGTTATATAAAAGTTATTAAAACACCATCCGAATTTGGATCTAAGCCAGGTCATCAATTATTTTCCTGGATCATTTCACCTTTTCACAAATAATGAAGTGAAAGCTGTCAGTTGAAGGTTGAATGTTATAAAAGACAGTTGAATAAATAAGAAATTCTGAAAATTCTGAAAGATTAAACGTCTGTTTTAGACACGACTTTCGAAATGTTTGACTTTCCATAACAATTTTGACCTAGCTCACCCTATTTTACTTGTATAAATCATAGGAAGCCACAATGCAAATTTAGTTCCAGATAGTTCAAACGGTGTGGGAATGAATATGTTAAAAGATAAATAAAATAAAATATTCTATTTTTGGTATATAGATTCCTTAATAATATAATTAAATTTTTAGACAGAAATGTTTCTCTAAACTCAATATCAGACATTTATAAACATTATAAAAACCAATAATTGATTTTTTTAGTAAATACTAATTATAAAATAACAATTATAGATGCGATAACAACAAAACTTTCATTATTTTACATGAAAGAATTATTAATTTCGCATTAGCACTTTCTTGGATAGTTGGTACTTTCATTCAGGTTGAAACGATATTTGTTTAGAACGATTTTACTGATTTCGCAACTTAAAATATTCAGGCCATGCAAACATTACTCATGAATATATTAAAAAAACTTTTATAAAATAAATATTTTAAGTTTTTAATGTACAAATTTATAACTCAAATAAATACAGTAGAATTACAACCGAAAGATTTCTTTCTCTTTGAAAGTTTATTCAAGAATAAATTATTATTTAACTTTATAAGTGTTAGTCTATATCTAATGATGGCTGTGTGATAAAAGAATAGGTTTTTTAACGTCATATTCTAATTTTGTTGATTATTATGTGATTGGGATATTCCATGCACTATCACAGAATGTTCACATTTGTAGAAGGATTATCTCCTTTTTGAGTTTTTACACCACTTTCCAGCTTAGATAGATAAGATAGTAACATACTGTAAGTGTCCATCATGGATCGCCTGTACGCCTATATGAGTCAGATGTCAGATGAAGAATGGAGTTCAACGAACCGAACCCGGATCCTCCAAGAGGCCATGAACTGTCTGGCTATTTGGCTGAAAATGGATAAATCTAGTTTTTTATTGAATATATAATAAATAAAAAGATAGGAAAAATAAAGAACGGATCGTTCTTTATTTTTCCTATCTTTTTATTGTTTAATTTAATAAATATTATCAGTTAAAAATATATTTATATGACAGATCGTTTGAGTTACGCACATTTTATGTTTCGAATAGTTGAAAATTTAACTTGTAACATCATAGGAAACTACAATGCAAAGTTTATCTCAGATAGGTCAAACGGTATGGGAATGCATAAGTTAAAGACAAACAAAACAAAATATTCGACTTTTTAATATACAGATTATATAATAATTGAATTAAAATGTTATATAAAATGCTTCTTCTTATGATCCATCCTATGATATGATCATATATAACAAAGGTAGCCATACTTCATGTCATTATGAGCATATAGGAGAATCTCGGATACTTGAAGCCACGATCAATTTCTTTCTGCATCAATGACAGCCACATCAGTTTTTTCGGGTAATCTTAACAAGGTTTCAAAAATTGTTTATTATATATTTCACCTGTGATTATTTTATATAGATGCATACTGATTTTTATAATAAATGAACAAATTACAAATATATTATTATTTTTTTAAATTAAATAGGTATTTGCTCTATATTAACTATCCACTTTCATACTATGGAGCCATATTGAAGGTACCAAAGAGTCGAATGTGGCTCGCGGGCCGCAATTTGACTACTATGGATATATAACTTCAAAATTTTTTTAATTATTTCAATATATTTTCTGTAAAATCTGTAAAAACAACGAGGAAAGTCATATGTTACTTGCTTTGACGCTTAATGCCATCTCGTGTCAATGATATAAAATAAAATTCTTAATAAATTTATAGGATAATCTCATCACTCATCATAATCTTTATTACAGTTTTTAATCGCATATTTCAAAAATTGTTAGAAATAAGCATTTAAAGTTTGAACCTCAGTAGTTGTTAATCTAAGAGGGTTAAATGTATGCCATTTTTAAACGGATGAATATATATGTTAAATAAATATTATTTAACATATATATTCATCAGTTTAAAAATAAGGTAAAACATTTTTAAATATTTTATTTTTAAGGTAAAAAAATAAGGTAAGCTCATAATTATATTAAAAATAAGTTTACAAAATTTTATATAGTATATGGTATTTTTCGGTATTATAATCTCGACTTAAAAATATCTTTCACCCATTTTATTTGTTTCAAAAGAGAAATAGAAAACCAAAGCAGGTATGTTTCTTATAATCGCAATATTTCATTTTACCTTGTTTTTCCATCGGATCATAGAATTGTAAACAATGATACGTTACTGTCTTACTAATATGCATGCTGTTTTTGTTTGATAGATCCTGTTTAACCGGAGTTAGAAGCGTGACAGTAGAAAGTGTCATGCTGGACAAATTGAGTATCGAGGAAAAACTGCATAAACAATTCACAAGAGATGTCAACTGTGTACAGCGAAGAATGTCCATCATATGAGATTGTGAAAAGATAGAAATCGGAATTCAAATGTGGTTGCACCAGCCTAGATGACCGAAGGGAAGGACGTCCAGCAAAGTAATGTCTGCGACTTGGGATATTGACAGATTACTTACAAAGAGAGTCGACAATAACAGAACTACCTACAAAAGCTATGGGACAATATCACGGAATGAAGACGTGGTTTGCTGTCAAAAGATGTGCAGCTGACAATGCACCTGCATTACTTCAGAAAGAGTCACTTTTCTACACAAATAAGAGATGAAACCTTGCCCATCCCCATATTCTCTCGTGCTAGAAATTTCAGATTTCTTCCTGTTTTGAAATATCAAAACACATTTACAGGGAAGAAGTTTCTTCGAGATCATTAGTGCTGTGGAGAATAGGTTGCATACAAATCTGCCTATTTCTACAAAGTTGGGATTAAACAGCTGCTTCACACGTATAAGAAGTGTGTGACCCTAGAAGGTGAATATTTAAAGATGGAAGAATTACAGGACAAATTTCAGATCCATCGCACATGATGAGGGTAAGAAATTTTTAGCCTCCCCTCTTACGTGAGAATATCCAGTTTATATATAAAAAAAATATAATTAAGCATACAAGTATGAAGTATTATAACAGAAAAGTAATTTAGAAAATGCTTTGTAAATAATAATCAAAGTCAACATCTGATTTTCAACCCTTGTAATGACAAGAATATTTCTATGCTATATAACATATATATTCCATTAAATAATCATAAATGAGTGCATTAAGGGTCAGAATGAGGAAAATAAGATTATAATTTTTATTATTTGCGGCAGTGATTCTGATAATTGACACTATTATATTTTTATAATGTAGAAATATTTAAAAAAATTTTAAAAATTCATTAGAAAAATTATTATTTTTATTATTTTTTGTGAAAATAATTACGGAGCTAGTAAACAAGATAAAAAACTAATAACAATCAGATAAAATTATCACATAGAATATCAAATAACCAATTTTGTTTTTTTTTGTTTTTGTTTTTTTTTTTATAAAAATTCACATTAAAAATTTGTTAGATCAAATAACCGATAAGAAAATGTAATCATTTTGAAAATAAAACTACGATTACAAATAATTTGAAAAATCTTGAAATAATAATTTATACGATTTGATTTCTGACGAAATCTAAATAATTTTGAAATCGAACTGGTCGCCATTTTTAAATTTTTGACCCAATTTCATAATTGAATATTGCAGTTTTTAGACTTGCAAAACGAGCTATTTTAGTAGAAAAGCCAATATTTATTTATCAAATATTCGATAGATTATTAAACATATTCTTCTTCTTCCTCTCCTCAACCAGAAAGTTGGTGAGCAGCATGGCTTCCTATTAGTGGCTTAGGTAAATATGCAAGTTTTTTAATGATCACATATTTTTCTCCATTCATTACGTCATCCATGAATCTGTTTCTTGGCCTTCCGTGGGGTGTTTGCAATTCATTTTTCCTTCTATTATATTAGCAAACCACTTTTAATGTCTAATAATGTGACCTATCATGACATTTCTTTTTATTTCTATTGCATAGCTGGCATAGAGTATGGATCTTTTTTCTTTCATCATTTTAAGAAATTCTGACTTCATCTGTTCATTGTATCTTCAAAATTCGGCGCCAGCACTACATCTCAAAAACCTGAAGTCTGTTTTTGTTCTTCTCTACTAAGATCCATATCTTAGAGACATATAGGGCCACACTTCAAACGAAGCTCTTTGGAAATTATTTTCTTGTATTATAGAAGTAAAATAAATAAAAAATAAAAAATATTTACCTGCCAAACAATCTATACAGTATTAATAATCAAAGATTTTTTTATTGAGATTCCAATGCATTTTATTGACTTAACTCAAACGATTTATGTAGTTCTTCCGGACTCACCTATTAATATATATATATATCTGAGTACAAGTGCAAGTCAGCATTTTGTATTGATATGAAAACCGGATATTTACGTCACACAGAGAAGTTAACACAACTAGTTTCAGAAATCATTAAATAATATTAGAAAATTTATTATTTACTAAACAAAAATGAGCAGGAATAAGTAATTTAAATTTTTTTGTATTTAATTTTTTTCTATACGATGTTAACTTCGGCAAAAGTAATCAAAATACAATACGAAATTATTTAAAAAAAAAATTACAAAAATTCATCGTAAGTCTGGACTTAAGCCAAGAAAACATCAGGTTAAATTATTTTCCTGGAAAAAAAGATTAGTCACTTTTTGATAAATTGTGTAAGCGAACAGTTGAAGGTTGAAAAAGAAGCAAATATTAAACTAAAAATCATAAAATTTGCCATTTTTTTGTATTAAACATCAGCAGGTTCAAAACATTGTTATCGTGTTTCTACTAATAATCGGTGTTTTTTGTAAAAAAAAGGAGGATAAAATTATAGAAAAATAACATGTTTTTATTATAATATTACATAATAAATGCTAAAATTTTTATATAAAAATCTACTGTATATATAAACATTATAAAAAAGCAAAAGTGTCGAATTTACTGATCAGAATGCAGATTAACTGACAAAATAGATGCAGTAACAAGCAAAACTTTTAGTAATTTTGTTTTTCTTTAATTTTGTAATAGTACTTTCTTGAAAGGTTGACATTTTCCTTCCGGTTGAAGTGATATGTGTTTAGAACGATTTTGGGGTTTGTCACATACCAAACCTTTACCGCAACGCCCATACATATGCCAAGGTCCTCCACACTTCTCATTCTCGCCCTGTAAACATCAAAACGACGTTTATTAAAATTTAAAAGACAAAAAATGGAATAATTTAACACTTAGTTATAAAACATTTCGTCTTACTTTAGCGCACACTTTACAACAACCGCAACTGTCTTCTATCAAGCCATTAGTGCAGTTTTGGGTACCTTGCACGATTTGATCAGTTCTAAATTATCGTGACAAGGACACGATAATGCGTACAGGCTGAGAACAAAAGAATTAAGTTAGTTAAAATGTAGAAAAATAATTTTAAATAGCTATATTTAAGTACGTACCTCGTGATGAGACTGCATATAATGATGAAGCGCAGCAGCATTATTATCTGCTAATTTACTCTTTTGTTTTCGTTGGTCGATTGTTTTCCGGTTTGGCTCCGAATCTTATTTACTGCTTCAACCAGTTCCCATGACGTCACTGGTTATTTTCACGAAATTCATAGATATACATTAAGGTGACGTCAGTGTTTTTGAAATTAATTTTTTTTTTTAATTTGTAAAAACTGGTAATTAATTAAATTCGTCCCGGATTATAATACTTAGGTGAACCTTGAACTTTTGACACGATGTGGGAAATATGAAACACGATATATAACTAATATTTTGTGTAAAATAATTGAAACTATTTTTAATTAATAATATTTGAATATTATATTTTATTTTGACGTGAATTTTTCGTGTATAAATATTTTAAAAATTATTATTTGCTTGTTTTTCTATAGTTGATACATAATTGTTTATATTTTTTGTTGTTTGCGTATAAAATTTGAATAAAAATCAGCTTTAATATATAGAAGAATATTAAAAAATAATACTAAATAATTTTATAATAAGCGATGTAAATTTATAACAATTTATCTATAAGCTGCTAATCAGTGTTTACGGGTTCGTTTCTCAAAAAACTTCGAAGTGAGCCCAACTGTCCATCTGATGAGATTAATAATTAAAAACTGTTTTCATTAACAATTCATTTTATTAATGTTAATTTTTTTTTGTAGCAAATATAATAAATAAGTGATATTTTCCATATTTTTAGGAC
Source organism: Olivierus martensii (assembly GCA_000484575.1). Taxonomy (NCBI): domain Eukaryota; kingdom Metazoa; phylum Arthropoda; class Arachnida; order Scorpiones; family Buthidae; genus Olivierus; species Olivierus martensii. The sequence continues at coordinate 44,258 of AYEL01028963.1, read as the reverse complement.
ATTTTAAATGAATTTTATCTCCATTTTTAATATTTACTATTGTTGTGGGAAGGAGCCGGAACAAATTAATCAATTTTCAATTAAATCCTATGGGGAATCACGCCTTGGATAACGATGGTAATCCTGGAACGGATTACAGTCATTAACCAAGGTACCATTAGCAAAAGATGAAAGAAGATTTTTAGCATTATAAGACAAAGAGAGAAGGAAAAAATTTAAGTTAGGATGCCACAGATTTCTCAAGATTAAAGATGGACATGGATACTTGTTAATCAAGGGAGAATGCAGATAACCAGACTTGTAGATCTTAACTTGAAAAAATATATGCAGAGTAGAAATGGTTAAGAGGAGGGGAAATTTTATATAGAGTTCAGGCAGAAATCAGTAGTAAGAATAACAGATTTTATTTTAGATTAGATTTTTGCAGAAGTGCTATTACATAACACAGAACAGTTAATGGACTAAAGAAAGAACTGTATCTGGAGTGAAAGTCATTGTAACAGCAAATGACAAAAAGGTGCAATTTTTTTCAGATAATAAACAGTTTTAAATTCTTGGCCTATAGGAAGTTTTTAACACTAAGATTTGTATGGACAAATAGAAAACTTATAGAAGGAAGGCTTGAGTCTAAGGAGAGTAGCAACTAGTCTGTAATTCTTTTGTCCAAATAATACTAATCCTAACTTTTGCTTTTTTTAGTCTATCATTCAAAGAAAAAAGATCAGCTCTAAACTAACAAGGTAAGTGAAAAAAACATATATCATTTGGTATATTATTATTAATATACCAAATAACTTTTTGCTTAATGAAGTTATCTTCAGTGATCTTAACACAACCTGTGTCAAGATCACTGAAGATGACTTCATTAAGCCAAAAGATTTTTTGGTATATTAATAATAATATACCAAATTATAAATGATATCTCTTAATAAATGATATATATATATATATTTTTCACTTGTTAGTTCAAAATTGATCTTTATTCCTTGAATGCTAATTCTTTTGGAGATCCACATTGAAAAGAGAAATGGAGGAAGTTTCTAATGAAGTGACAATATCCAAGATGTATGGAGAATGAGATGGGATAAATGTAGGTCTAAGGAGAAGACCTGATAAGACATTGAATGGAACATTAATATTGCTTAAATTGAAATAAAGAACATCCTGTTTCTTTATGTTAGATTTGTAACCAAATAATTTTTGTTTAATCCAATATGCTTGCAGAAAAGTTTGTACTGTTTAAATATAGGAAAAAGAGTAGAAAAGTGAACATTGAAGACAATGCTGCTGACACTGGCAACAAATTCTTGATAGGCAAGATAAATGTTCAATTCTAATTCAACAAATGATTTTCACTTGGCACAAATTGCTGCAGCAAGTATAACTTCATAATATGAAGAATATTACTTATACAATCATCAGAAAAAGATCTGAAGGATAACTGCTGTGAAGGAGGTATAATACCTTGCTTTCTACAATCGAAGAGAAAGATGTGTTGCTATTTTACAAGAGAAAAGGCTTTTTCTTGGAGTTGAGAAATTTGAAGAAGACTTTTTGATTCCTCATCAGTGTACAAATTAGTTTGGCAGTGTTCACTGTGATTGAATAAATATATAAATAAAACCACAATAAACCATTATACTAAATAAACAAGTTTTGAATGATGTAAATTATTAACAAAAGATGAAAGAAGATTTACATTAGCAAAAGATGAAAGAAGATTATCATCAAGATTATTACTTTTGATCTCAAATCATAGAAATCATCATCAGATTATGCAAAATCAAAATGAAACTTGACTGGCAGCAAAAAAATGAAGAATATACATGAATGGGTAGGAGGTTAAAATGAATGAGAGAACAGAGGATAAAAACAAACTTGTTTATTTAGTATCATCATTTAGTGCATTTTTATTTATATATTTATTCAATTGTGAGGAACACTGCCAAATCAGTTTGCTGACTTATTGATAATATCATCATATAATAGTGCACTATATATTAACTTATAAAGATCATTTTAAAAAATATTTTATTTGTATGCCAAAATTTTTTACACAGGTTATATTTGTATAAATCAGAAAATTTCTGTAGTAATTAATTTCAATATTTGTAATTATCATTAATTTTTTTTAACTTCATTTTAAGAAATTTATAAACTCTCTTGTCAAATATAATACATTAACACTATATTGCAATATTCATTTTTTGGAATTTTGAGTTAACTTAAATTTTGATAAAACTGTCATTGTCTCTGAATTTCTAGAGTTTATTCAGAATGGTGTTCAGATATCATATATAGGAAGTTTTCAAATTTACAAGTTAATTTGTTCTTAAACCTGATGCACAAAGCAAAAATTTATAGTCAGAATTTATTTTCATAGAAATAATACAAAAATGGATTACATTCTCAGCAAAGAGTTTTATTAGAGTAATGCTAAATAAAGATCAATTATATTTTCTATTGGATTTTTACTCCTGTCATATCTTAAATTTTTCTAAAATTTGAAAATGGAATGACACTCCAATAAACACTAATTAGGGGAATAACCATTTCAAATTAACCAAACAATACAGCCAAACATCTCCTAGCAGATAGTACTAAATTCTAAATTTAATTAATTAATTATTAACTTAACAGATAGTGGCACCATAGCCTTAATTCAAAAATAATTGTTAGAAAAATTTAATTTAGACTTTGTCCGCTAGGGGAGGTTTGGCTGTATGTTTGATTAATTTGAAATGGAATGACACATTCATATATGCAAATGTTCATAACTAAAATATTTATAACTAGAGAAATACCTATAATAATTGGAAAACCATCAACCTATAACAGAATTATCAAATGCTCATAGATAGGGCAGATGAAGAACAATCTTATCCATAAACAGTATTGATATTCAACTGGTTTGAACTGATAAGCCCATTCTAATTATTAAAATATTTAAATACTTCCATACCAATTGTTAAATAATATAGTAATTATATAAATGATAAAATTAATTAATTAATATAAATTCTACTATTAATTCATAATATTGCACTTGAAACTAAACTACATTGTCACTATTTGTGAATACTGTTGGTAGCATGATTTCATTGTATTTTTTTTAGGGAATCATCAGGTTAATCTAGAATTAGATATTAAGGGAATACTAACTATACTGAATTGTACTGAAATATAAGTTAATTTTGATAACATCAATTTTTATGCAGCAGTTTGATATTTACAAATTTAAGAATATACTTATTATTGTTTCAATTCTTAAATACTTTGAATATAAGCTCTGCCTACAATTATCTTTAGCAAATCAGATTGGAAAAAAATTGAAATTTATGTTTTCTTGACAGAATATGTTTGTTGATATCTTTATTCAACTACTTTTTCCAAAACTGATTTTCATTTTTTTTAAACTTAATGATCAAATGAAATGCATTAAAATATTTTCAAGATTTTGCAAAAGTGGCACCATTTCATAATACTTGTACAGATCCGGTTCTAATGAAAAATTTTTGCATTTTGCATTGTTATATAATAATATATTTGTTACTATACAATACTTTTTCTACATTTGAGTAGTTTCTCATTTTAAAATATATTTTTCCTACATATCAATGAAATAGATTAACTATTTTATAAAAATAAATATGGCTTTAATTTAAAGTGACTAAACATCCCAGATTATGCGGGACTGTCTCAGATTTCAGTAGTTTGTCCAATAAAAAAAATTGTCCTTGATTGGACATATAACCTTTTTAACATTTCCGCAATGGCACAAACTTGTTGTTTCCTCTACATCATGCTAGATGATGCTATTGTAATTGACAGGCAACAAATGATTCTACTTGTATATGACAATTGGTAACATATATTGAAAATGATAAAAATGCTATTATGGAGGTTGTTATAGAAATAGCCGATTTATAATTCAAATTAATAGAAAGAATGGATATGTTGTATCTAGCCACATTGTATACAATAAGCAAAGAAATTTAGAAGTGAATGGTTGATCCAAAAAATATTCCTTCAAATCCAATGTCAACAGTTTTATGAAAAATGTATCCAATATTTCAACTTCACTTATCACAATTTGAACATATTTTTTTAGATGGACCAATTTTAAAAGCAGTATTAATTGGCGAAATGTACAAAAAATGCAAAACTTGATAAAATGGAACTATTCAATGCTGATAAGGAAGAAACGGAACTTTTTGATGAGATATCAATATGTAAAAAAATATATTGATGATATAAAAATAAATGTTTGGAATGAACAAAAAAATGCAACCAATGCAAAACAGATAAAAATATTTAATGACTTTGATAACAACAACATACCATTCAGGTATATTAAGAAAATAGATTTACAATACGCTGGGTACGCACCAATGGGTACAACGGAGAGAATTTTTTTTTGTGGTGAATAGGTTTTAGATTTCAGAAAAAATGCAGCTGAGTGTAGAAACATTGAAAGCAATATTGCAAGTTAAGAGTAATTTTTCCGACTCCTGTGAAGAGTTTTTATAATAATATTTCAAGTAGTGAAGATTTATTATAAATTTCATTCTGCAGAAAAATACATATAATGTAATTATGTATTTAATATTCGTTATATTGATAGTTATATCTATATAGTCATATTTGATATTTTTTTTATTGAGACTGTTAGTTTCTATGTAGTTAATTTATTATTAGGAAAAGAAAATATTTTTAATGCTTTTAATTAGTTTATCAGAAATATGTGTTTTTGTAATTTTTATATTAATAAACGAATAAAAAGATAGATCCAAGACATTTTAATGACGGACAAATAAACTAAGAAAATGATGGTAGTACTAAAATGATGTCCTTTACCCACTTACTTTTATTTGGACACGTCCTGCATTCCAATATTAAACATCTGGTCACTTTATTTTAATTAAAAAGATTTTGAAAATATAATGATAAGGAAAAAATGCACTTGTATTGTGATAACTTTATATTACAGCTATATACAATACAGTATTTCAAATATTTTAATGAAGTTTTAGTTACCAAAGCTTTAATATAATAATATAAATAATTTTATTTTTAAAGAAAAAAATTCATTTACCTTAATTTTACATTCAAAATCACTATTATTCAATTTACACACATTATACAACAATACGCTACATATTTCTCTTGTTTTCCTTCTTGTATTTTTCCTAAAGCTATTAATACATTTACAACATATTTTTTAATTATAGATATTCTTTAAAAAATGCAGAATAATATTCCAACTGTATGTTAAATAAATAAAAATTATTCAAATAAAATAAATAAATAAATTGAAATTATTATTACTGTATATGTTGCAGGCAAGGTTACTGGTCTTGACTTGTGCATACTAATGTTATGCATAATTTTGTCAAAACTTATTCGTAGAATGAAAATTTGAATTAGTAATCAGATTTCATCTCAAAATTCAAACAGTTGCTTCTGTTTTCATTATTTATTTTCTGTTTTGAATAATTTTTTTTAAATATCGCTGTTTGAAAATAAAGAAATATAGTTCGTTCTTCTACCAGTCTTGAAGGTATGATTGACGCGTAGAAACGCTTCGGCTCTCCAACTCTCGAGGATCCAGATTTGAATCTCGGTTTCTCCTTTAAAATAATTATCATGGGCTTCAAATATCCGAGTAGGGCCGGATTTTTTAAGGCTAGGCTAGTTATATTAAGCCTCCATAGCCTCATGGGATATTCTGTTCTGGCGGCGGTCATTTATAGCGCCCACCAGACTGGCCAGCACCCATGATAGTTGTCAACCGGATGGTTGAAGGATGGGGTTCAACAGGCCGGCCCGGACTATTCTGAAAAACTTGAGATGTGGGACCAGGATTTGAACCCGGATCCTCCAGGCCGTCCAGGGTGATAAGCCAAAGCTTTACCATGTGGCCATCCGGCCGACCCGGATTTTTTAAGACGCTAGGCTAAGCTATTTTGGGGCCCTACTTATAAAGTTAGAAAGAAAATCAATCTGTTGATATTGGTGGACGTAATACAGACGGAACTGCTATCCTGTATAATTTTTCATACTGTCAAATGGAATATGCCAAACTCGGATGCAGTGCTTCTAATAAAATCATGGGGATTCAAAACAAAACTAGCAAGGACATCAGCTGCATGTACATCTCTCGCTGGTCTCCTGATCTGCTAATTACGATTATGTGTTGGCTGAACAACAACCAGTTTCATGCACACAAGTCGTCTGACGCTGAAAAATGTATCGAGAGTGATGGATGCGTTGTGAATATCTTTCAGCGTACAGGCGTGCAGCAGCTCTAAAATTCTCATGGTAATCCCCCAATACCATAAGCATAATAAAAGCTTCCTCATTAGAGAATGGCATGATTGCTGAAACATTCAAAAGGAGAGCCGAAATAAATAGATAAACACATTCCAATCACCGTAAATATCACTTGACGCTGTGGCTTACCCAGAAGGGACGGGGGGCCAGTCCACCCCAGGCACCAAACTGAATGGGGGACCAAGAGCATGGAATATCATTACTATTCATCATATATTTGGATAAAAATTTTTGTATCATTTTCCTTATTAATTAAAAATTATTTAAAGAATGCAAAATAAAATGTTGTTGAAAGTTAAAACAGTTGTGTTTTTTGGAGGAAGAAGAGGGGGGTCAAAAATGTCGCTTCGAGTACCAAAGATTCTGGTGCGCCACTGCTGGATCTTTAATATTGTGTTGTAGTCAATGATGACTGCACAGATATATCTGTGGATGGCTGTAGTACTGTAATTTGTATACTGTTCTATACGCAGGGTGTACGTATCCAAATTTTCAAATGAAAAATTCAATATTGTTTTGTATCTAAATTAAAATAAAAATTTTGTATGTAAATGTAAATTTATTACTTCTTATTGATATTCCACTTAATCCGAATATTAATTTGTGTATTAAATACTATACAGAAATATCCATTGAGCTCTAAATATAACTGGAGGTAGCACTTCCTATCTCTGATTGTGCTTGAAAGTGAGGCCTATGAAAGAAATTTTTATTTATTAAATTTTCATGCAATATTGAACAAAAATGTCTTAAAACCCAATTTTTTAAAATATTAACTATTAAAAACATAATTTTTATTTTATCTAAATTTAGCTGTGCAGTTTCTAATTTGAAGAGGGTTTCCTTAGAATTAGGTGGTAAATCACCACTTATTATATTTTCTGATTGTGATTTAGAAAAAGCTGTGAGACAGGTAATTTTATTGAATGAATAAAGTAAACTTTATAATTTTTTTTACAATACTGAATTGAAATATTACTTTATTATTGGTTTAATTTGCTTTTTTAGAAATGAATATTAATTTTTTCAGTGAATATCTACTTTCACTGAAATATAGTTTATTTCTGTTAATTTTACCATTAAAATAATTAAAATTATAGTGTCATAAAGACATCCATAGGAAGAAATATTTACAATTGCATACATGTTTTCATGGACTTCTGCAATAGGATAATGTTCCTGCCATGTTTCCAAATTTAATTGCATCAAGGCATTGAAATTTACATCTTATAATATTCACTATACAGTCCATATTTTATATCTTATGAGTTTCATGTATTAAAATCTTTTAAAAAAAATTAGGGAATACAAATTCAAATAAACATTCAAAATGCAATGCATAATTGGCTATTATTTTTACCAAAAACATTTTTTTTTCTGATGGAATTAGAAAACTTATCAGATGTTAGATTAAATGCATTGAAAAAGGAGGAGATTACATTGAAAAAATATATGTACATTGTTCAGAAATAAATTATTTTGGATGTCGCAATTTAATTCATCTTTTTTATTATCTTATTTTCATAAAATAAATCCCCTCAGATCATTTAAAATATTTTAATAGTAGTTATATAAGATTCATTGATTCTATTAAAGCAGTTCACCAACTTTACTCTCTCATAGTGTTATAAGAAGTATCATCAAATATTAATACAACAAATTTAGACTAACTTTAGTTTTAAGATATTTTTGAATTTAGAATATTAGAATTAATTAATAAACTTTCAAAATACATATAAAATTCCATTTTAATGAAATCCGTGGGACCGTTGCCTCATTTTGTTATAACCGATATTTCATTAAAACATAATATCATATTTTTTACAGTTTACTAATTTACCATTATTAATACTGTACTGTACATATTGTATGAATACTGTATATTACAGCTTCATTGTAAATTCATTATATTGAATATTAATTCGTTATAATGGAATTTTACCTGTAGTATTTAATAATAATTAAATAAATTCTTATTTTGAATAGTTTTTTATTTACTAAAATTAATAATAATTGATAGAATATTAATTGAAGATTGTCATTTATATAGAGTATGAGTGGGGTTTATTTCAATAAAGGAGAAAATTGTATTGCTGCTGGTCGATTATTTGTTGAAGAAGCAATTCATGATGAATTTGTAAATAAAGTGGTAAAGTTTCATTATTCATTTCTTATTTATATATTTTATTTTTCGAAGATTTCTCTCTCTAATATTTAATATTCAAATAGATAGAAGAAACTAAAAAAATTGTTATTGGTGATCCATTAGATCGGTCAACTCATCATGGACCACAGAACCACAAGTAAACATTAATTAAATTAATGATATTCCAAATTATTTTTCATGTTAAATTTATATAATATATGCCAATTTTCAGAGCACATTTGGATAAACTTTTAGAATATTGTGAAATTGGAATAAAAGAAGGAGCTAAACTTGTATATGGAGGAAAACGATTAGATAGACAAGGTATTTTAGATAGACAAATTTTGAGAAAGCATTAAAAATTTAATTTTTCAGGAATAAAAGAAGGAGCTAAACTTGTATATGGAGGAAAACGATTAGATAGACAAGGTATTAAATTTTGAGAAAGCATTAAAAATTTAATTTTTCGGGAAGTTTGCAACTTACATTTTATATTTTCATAAATCTTAAAATTATTATTATTTTGATTGATTAATATTTCTTTGCTGCCTGTATAGTATTAAGAAGTATCAAGCCTTTTATAATAATTTATAGCCTAAGATGAAAAACTAAATGTCAGATTCTTTTATTTATTATTTATATAAAAATATTATAATCCAATAATCATATAAATTATTAATAAATAAATACATTTATTAAAATACTTAATCATTTAATCTATTGCAAATCAAATTATAAAGCAGTCATTCAATTCGAATACTACTCAAAATATAAAAGTTCAAACTTATGCAGTAAGTTGCTGGGGATGGTAATTGAAAACATTTCAATTAATAAATTATTTGGTTATTGCTAATCAATGTTTAGTATATAAACGTGAAAATTTTAATACCAGAAATTAGTTAAAAAATTGAATAAAATTAATTATTTCTGATAATTTTTTTTTTTACTTCAATTATTTTTGAATTTCATCTCTTAAAATTTCTCTATTTATCCTCGAAAATTTCTCTTAAATTTTCCCTAAATTTTAAATTTAATTTTTTTTTCCTGCAATTTCTGTTAATTTTTACTTCCGTCGTTTCCGAATTTCATCCTACGTTTAATTTATGAATTTTTATCTACTCGTTATTTACCTTTCTTTACTTTTTAACCAAAATCATATACAGCACTAACGTTTGCTTTAAAAATTAAATTCCAGCACGTAAAAGAGTAATTAACTCGTATCAGGAAGATAGGAAAAAAAAAAAAAAGAAAACCTTATTAAAAAAAAAGAATTCAAAAAAAAAAAAAAAAGAAAACCTTATTAAAAAAAAAAGAATTCAAGAGTTAATTCCCAGACCTGAACTAAAATAAGTTTTATATTGGAAAAATCACATATTCAATATTCAGTGTTTTATATTCAATATTTTCGTGAGGCTATTTTACTATTCGGTGTTTTTGTGAATACAAAAAGAAAAGATTATCGCAAGGAAGAATGTTGCTCATCAATCATTTATATATATAATCCTATATATATATATATATATAGGACCCACGCCATTTTTTAAGGTGAAAAATAGCATTACGTTATCTAGATCGGGTTCGAATCTGGACCAAGTTTCTTCCTGTAAAGCTGTTGAGAATTTTACAATTTTTATCCGTACTATAAACAATTTAATTGTAACGGATGAAAGTCTCGGCCGAGTTGTTCCGAAAAGTCTCCTCTCTTTTTTTTTTATTTACTATAAAGAATTGAAAGGAGAGCCGGTCCATTATCTTCTCACCTTCCTGAGTGAAATCTAATGGAGAAGAACTGAACCAAAAGTTAGATTTTCGAAAGTCTCTTTTCCAAGTTTATTTCTTTGTAATCGTATTGTAAGGATAAAATTTACTTCTTGCTAATAAAGGAGAAAATAAGCTTCATATTAGTAAGTACAAAAAACAGTAGCAGCAGCGGTAATAAGATCATCACGTTAAAGTGAGGAAAAAAGTAACTCAGACATGGTTACAAAAGAAATTATCGAAAATAAAGCAAGGCAAACAATTCTATTTCCTTAGAAACTATCAAACTATGTCTATTTAGTCACCATAATTTCATTATCGATTCCTTTAAACAGATTACGAAACAAAGCACGGTTAACAGTAGTTGCCTTTTTTTTTTCTTTTATAAAGGACATAAAAGAAATTACTCACTAAAATTCACTATATCGAAAGGTTGTTTGCATTTTAGTGTGTTTGGAAGATTCTTATCCGAATCTATTTGGCATTCCTGTGGGTGAGTTTAGCATTTAAAACTGGATTCGGAATTGCAACGATTCCTGTTTCTGGTTAATTACGAACAAGTCGATACTCTCGACTTTAAAGTAACATTTAAATAATAGAATTTATAAAGAAATTCCCGATAGAACCCGGTACTAATTGGGAGTCTGTTGTAGTAACAAGAACATCGTTTCGGTGCCAGATATTCTCGATAATAATTTAATAAAGTTGAGCGATACGATCGATGCGTATCGAGAATACGTAATCGTCAAAATGTTATAGGGATTCGGCTCGAATTTATATATATATATATATATACGTCACGGTTAGTAAACTATCGACTTTTAACCCAACGTCTCAAAGTTTTTATTGGATTTAAAAGGATTCCGGCTCAAAGTCCCTTTTAACTGCGGTTTCTGGAGACATTTTTCAAGCGACACAGCATGGTGACAAGTACATTTATCTTGCAGCCAAGGCAAAGATATTTCATCCCTTAACTAAATTCGGAATTATAAGTTTTCTTTTGTTACCGTTTGCTCTTCTGATATTATAGTACTTTCGTGCCTAAGTAGACTTTGAGGTCTAAGTTCTGTACAAAAAAAAAAAAATGCTTGGTTTACGGTCTAGTTAATGCATTAAGTAGTAGAAAAGTAGGACATAATTATTAAGGATAAACGATGATATACTCTGCTAGCTTATTTATTAAAAGTTTGGAAGCTTTTCTGTCAGAATTTAAAAAAAAGTGATAGTAGTAGTACAAAGAAAAAGTCGTTATGCAAGAATGTTCGGTGCGCTTTTCATTATTGATGGAGAAATTCTAAGTTATTATCGACTTGTTCTTCTTTGTCACGAACCTGACTTCGAGCGTTAATAGAAGGCAATTTAGAGACGTGAACTACCTACAATTAATGCTTTTGACGTCTAAAAAGACAAAAATATTGGATCACTTATCCAAAGACCAAACTTTTAACGTAACTGGCTTCTTAGAAAAGATTTATGACCGATTTTTGCATGTCATCTTGTCATAAACCAGTGGTGAAATTACGCAAGCTACAACTAAATACCAGTGTTACGCCTGGATAAATGAGAAGGGGGAGCTGAATTTTAATAAATTTTTGAAAACTTCTCTTTAAAGTTTTCCATTTTTTTTAATTTTTTAAACATTTTAAGTGATGGCCTGGGAATAATTGAGCAATACTTTCTGGTCAAAATACCTATTATGAAAGGTTATTTTAACGTTGATAAATTTTATAAACTTAGTTTTAATTTCTCTGAAGATATTTTTCCAGATTTTGAGTAATACTGGGAATAATTGAGCAATACTTTCTGGTCAAAATACCTATTATGAAAGGTTATTTTAACGCTGATAAATTTTATAAACTTAGTTTTAATTTCTCTAAAGATATTTTTCCAGATTTTGAGTAATTCTTCGGTGCATGAAGTTAAGTTACTTGCAAAACTAGTAAAATCATCAGTTTTAAATAATTTAAAACTAATTTAATTAAAAGATTTTCGTCAATTAATACGCGTTGAACGGTTTTAAAACTTTCTTAATCAAGATTGACGAGTTATTTTTAAACGTATACACTATATAAGGTCTGATATCAAGGTGTGTCTTACTTATTAAAATTTATTTTTAAAAGCCGACGTTGCCGAATTAATTAAAAATTTCTAGAGTTTAAAATATAAAAAAATTTTTAATATATTAAATTTATAAATTTTGTATATTTTAATCTCATTTTTTCCTTGTAGAGTTTACGATTTTCTTCTTTTAAACTTTCGAAGCGAATTAAACAATAATAATAAATTATTCTAATTCCTAACGTCATTAATTAAATAAATTGCTTAATTTGCAAAATTAATCTAGTAAGTCAACTAAGTTAACCGTTACAACACACGCTGTGCAAAGAGGAAAGTCAGAGTTATGGATACGATGGCCAAACTGAATGGTCATCCTATCCAGATGCGTGGGATTAAGAGTGCCGTTTCTGACTCGTTTCTCATCTTTCTGTGCTGGTGAGAGAATCAGTGAAGTGCAGCTTGTCACTTAATACTTTGCTGAAGTTGATCTAATGACTTGACCAAATGTTTGTCGGTATCGGAGTGGACAGATGAGTCAAGAGAGAAACAAATCTCTCGTTTCCAAGGATATGACAAATATAGATTCCAAAAGCGTTATGCGACTCTGTTACCAAGATAAATAGCGTTATCAGCACCAAAAATCAATTTTCGATACTGAAATTGTTTGGAGAACTGAAACTCGAACAAAAATTCCGTAGATGTATCGGATAATTTCACATAAAATATTGGTTTTAGACCTCTAGTTTCCTAAAAGAATGTGTTTTGCTCCATTATTACAAAATTCGCCATATTTCAAATGGTTTTTTTACACGTTTAAAAATTACTGCAATAAATTCCCATCGAAACGAAACGTTTAGTAGTACAAATTCGCCATATTTCGAACGGTTTCGGCTCTGTAAACCATTTTCAGGACCGTTTCGATACGCCAGTTATGACCAACGTTTAAAATCCGATAAAAGTAAACAAACTGAAACGATACCAACTCATTTTTCAACGCTTTACTCGATAGGAAAACATTAAAAATATATATACCCAAGTTAACTTTAAAGTTATCGGAAAACCACTTTATTTTTTATTTTTATTAACGTTAACGTTATAGAGGAAAAAATAATAATAAAAAAAATCTTTTCATAACGTAATCATAATAATGCATTATTCAAGTTAAACAGCACAGAGCGATTCAATTCAATAGTTTGTGGACTGTAGTCATTACTCCAGGTTGGAAATAATTGTGTCCTGTGGTATTTATTGATTAGGCAGCAGGATGTCGTTGAAGTAATTAACGTTACTTTTATTTATTTAAATAACAATGACTTCAATTTGTAGCGTCCCCCCTAGATATGAGGCCATAACGTGGCACGAAGCATAAAGAGAACATCATCTTTAAAAGCCGAGAATAAAAACATTCCTAGTTATTAACTAATGATGTACTTTTAAGACTCACGAAGATAAAAGAAGCACGCGACGATATATTCAATAAAGAATGATGAATCTTGCAATTTTATTTCGATCACACTACTACAAATAATAACAACCTCCTGGATATCACGAACTACCGATTATTATCTAATCTATCTATCTTTTAATATAGGATCTACAGCAATAAACTGATCAATCATATCTGGATAAAAGCCTATTTTTCATCCGAGAAGAATGTCCTGTTTTTTTTTTTTTATTCTTCCTTCTTTTTCGATATAATAAATTCTTAAACGAAAACGAATGTAAGTGATGTAAAGAGCGTAGGTCGATATAAATAAACTCTTAATAAGAACGCAATCGTCTCTCATACAGATATGTAATAAGACAAAGAATTTTTAAAAGGAAATGAGTTCTTTTCAGTGCTGAAACCGTTTTCTGAACAGGAAACGTCTTCTTCCGTTGAAGAACTAAATGACGCGACTAACTTTTCCGGTGATAAGAACTACCAACTGTTCTCAGTCGTTTTCTTTAGAGAAAGTGAAAAATTCGATGTTGCCGTGACTCGCAACTATCTCACATAAACCATGCTTATTGCCATTCACTAAATGACTTCAACCGAAGACGTTTATAATGACACAAAAGAAGAGAGTTTTTCCTATCAATCTGCGAGTAAAAGTTTTGTTTTCCGTCTTTTGATGAAAATAAAGTAAATTTATCTTTCTGATTTCCCCCCTATTTAAATAAGAAATATTTAGTTAGAAACTGTAAATCGTTCGATTGTTTTCGTTAAAAAATTCGTTTAAACAACACACGCACACTTTTACCATTTTAAATTAATCGATAAATAAATTCTTATAAATAACCAATCGGAAGCGATCGATTATTAATCGTACTTATCGTTTATTGGTTCGTCTAATAATATACGCCCACTTTTTTTTTTTCCTAGTAAATAATTAAATCAAACTCGTAAATAGAAGTAACCAATCACCGAGAAGAAACGATTAATTGTTAATGTATCATTTCACGCTTATTGGTTTTCCTCATTTGAACAATAATTTCGAACGTCTAATTGGTTTAACGAATTCTTTTTTTACGTTCGTAGTAGGTGTGTCTATAATTTAAACTTTAAAACTTCGTTTACGTCTAATCGAATAAAGTTTAATCATGAAAATCGTGATAATTATTATTTTTCTTTGACGTAACGTTCTATTAGACGTAAACTTAATTTCAGGGAAAATTTTAACAGATATTTACGATTTTACTGTTGCAAGATAATTAGATTTTTCTTACTCCCGATTTTTTTTCAATAACTTAAAAATTGTTTTTATCTCATCCTATAAGCATCGAGATTCCATCGCTTGGAATATTTATTTATTTTTTTACTAACAACTAGCCAATATTGCGAAGGATAGGAAGTCTGCTTACATTCTTTTCACCATTGCATAAATTCCCAGATTATAAGCCAATATCCTCAGGAAGAATATCACCAAAAAATAAGAAGAAAAAAGATCAAAACCTGATGATAGAGGTCATAGGGTCTTCTGATCAGGGGGTGACGTCATATGTTTTTAGTTCTACTGATCTCCGGTTGCTATAGTAACGGTTGGAGATTAGACCAGAAACATTCCAAAGTAGATATCGAGGAGAAGATAAAGTAAGAGAGGGAAAGCTAAAGATAGGAAGTTGTGGAATGTAGCAATTTTGTGGCCGAAGCTTTCTGCTTAAATCAACTAAAATTCCCATTGTTTTCTAAATTCGTCAAATATTTACCTGCATTTTTTGTTTACCTATCACTCGCTTTACATCTCTATCGCCAAATTTAAGTTAAAAAAAGAAATAAATTAATTTAAAATCGAATTCTTCGATTATAGACGGAGGTTGACTTAATAACAAACTATACAGATAATTTTGGAAGAGTTATAATGATGAATTTTACATTTGTTAATGGAATTACAAGTTATAAATTAGTTAAACATAAATTTTCATACATTTGTAATTGTAACCGGTTCACTGAAAGGATCATTAATCAAGCAACACATTCTATAATTACGCAAATTTGATATTTTGAAAGAGTTACGATGCATTAACGACCGACAATTATGTTTATTATTTTTTTTTTTAAATTTCTCTTAGTTATACTGTATTTTTTTTTTTTTATTTTTATTTTTGGGAAAGGAAGTTTCCACTTTGAAGGGTTTATCGCATTGTCAGAAGTTTGGAAAACTGACAAACAAAGAGAATTAACCTTCGTATTCGGAATAATCCCGTGTGACGTCTCTGCTAACCTCTTCCTCCCTATCGTTACAATAAATTTAATAATATTGTCAAATTTTCGCGTAAATCTTTATTTTCACCGACGTGTTAATGTTTAACTAAATCCCCAAAGCCATCAGAATTTTAATTTTTAATTAGTTTCGAAAATTAGCGCAAAACCTCACAAAACTGTTCGATACTTTAGATAACGGTGACAAATCAAACGTGATTTTTCGCATTAAAAAAAATTTATATAAAATTTATTTTTAATTTTGTACAAAAATATTTCATAAAATTTGATGTAAAAGATCATTTATAAGGTAGTAGTTTATAAATTTGGACTGATTTTATAGCGATTTTAAAAATAATTTACCAGAAACAATTACACACCTTTAAGGACTGCGTGAATCATCCGCTAAATTTACTAACCTAAGTACACTTTATTTTTCTAGAACAAAATATCACGTGATCGAAACAGTTTATTCTATTGTTCCTGTAACAGCACAACAGACTTAGAGACTGCTTTGCTATTTCGAATTATAACAGTTACTACCTCCTAACTTGGTCAATGAGTAATTTTCTCGCGTCGCTCTGACCAATTATTCTCTCTTCGTCGTACATTCGATTCGCCACTACTATTTTTTTTTTTGAAAAAAGATAAGAGAGATCTTCCTTTAAACTGACATAACTCGAGCAGAAGTAATCTCATCTTCACAAATTTATTATCATCTTGCTCTTGTTTAGCTAATTGTTTTAATATTTAAATTTTGCATTCTCAGTAAAATTTTAAATGAGATCTAATCAGATAGAACGTCGTTAAGCGATAGTTACTAGTTGGTCGCATTAAAACAAGTTTCCTAACCAGAGAGATATCTCTTTTAAACTCTTTTATTTAAAAAAAAAATTATCGTAAATTATAAATTTTATATAAAATTCACTTTAAATTTATCTTTTGCAAGGTAATTTTTAAAAAAGTTTCATAATTTTTTTTATAATCTTTACATAAATAGCTTTTAAATTTAACGACACCGTAGAGCTAAATAATAAGCATTTTTATAAATATCACTCTGATGTTAACGGGAAATATTATGCTATAGAGTATATGTTAATTGGTATATAACGACACCGTAGAGCTAAATAATAAGCATTTTTATAAATATCACTCTGATGTTAACGAGAAATATGCTACAGAGTATATGTTAATTGGTAAAATATGTTAAGCACCGATTTAGGATGTTTTCTAAATTTTAACTACGGTATAATGTCAAATGTTAAGCATTTATGAGGTAACTCAATAAACTTTATTAGCATTTTACTATGTTACAACACTGTTTTTTTGTATTTCCTCTCGAATTTAATGGAAGGAAACTAACAGATGAGATGGAGGTCAGGTGTTTACTCACAAGCAGAATCGATCAGTGACATGCACGGGGGGAGTTCAACGTACTACTAGGCGAGTCGTCATGACAACGGAAGTTCATGAGATTAGGTTATTCGAAGGTCAATTAAAACATTTGTGTGTCACAGCCACACACACACACACACACACATCTAAATTATCTAAGGAGAAAAGGACCCAACCCTCTTTTATAGGATAATTAATCAAAACCAAGATGAACTAGTTGATAAACCGATAGTTTCGAATTTTGAATTTTGTTGTTGTGAATCATCTGATCGCAAACCTTTCGTAGATTCTTTCAGAAACGTTAAATTTGATGACTATCTTGCCCAGAATCAGATAAAACTTTCTCTTTTTTCTTTTTCGTTATTTTTCGAAGATAAAAGTGATAGTTTTCTAAGCTGTATAAATTTAATTGTTTCTTTCGAAAAATTTTTATCAGTGAAAAATATATTCAGATTTTTATCGCTCCGCATCGTTCAATGTCAAGTTAACGAATTGAATTTAGTCTAATTGCAATTAACGTTAATCAAATAAACGTTAATCACTAATAGATGAAATTTGTTTCTGTTTGTCGTTTAAGTGATCCAATTATATAAGAATACTTAATATGTCGGAATATAATGCTTCGTAATCCTCACAAAGTTGAAAGATATCACAAAAGCTTTAAATTTTTGCATAAATCTTTATATCAGTAATGAGAAATTTCATTTTGAACAGTTTTAAGTGACGTAATGATTTTCCTAGAATAGGCATAACAACCGTTGCTTTAGAGCGGTATATATATTTTAGTAGCTGTTAAAATTTCGGAGAAAAATTTAAAATTCTTCATGATTCTTAATTATGTCGTTATCAGCAACGATGATAATCTATTATTAATAATCTAACAGTAATATTCACTGATAAATTTTAATACGATCCGAGAATCGTAATAATCCTTCTTGGAAGATCACGTGAAACGGCATTTGAATCTTTTATCATCTCCATTGGAGTGCGATACTACCTGAAAAAGCATCAAAACAACTTGACATTTTCTTTCCTCGGTTAATCTTTCTCCGAGAATAAATTTTTGTAAGTATGAAGCGTGTTCTTTTCTCCTTTTAGCTACGTATTCGAAAGGAGAAAACTCATTTACAGGGGCTTAAGACGATACTGTCGGAGAAATATTCTTTCTAATAAAATTATCCCGTGTTATTGGATATAGCGAAAGTTTTAATATGTAATTCTCTAGCTAAGATCTTTATGCAACTGAGAAGTGGTAGTTATACCATTTACATAATGCGTCACGTGACTGGTCGATCTAAAATCACGAGGCTTGCTCCCAACATATTCAGGAATAATTTTCGCTTAGTTATACCATTTACATAATGCGTCACGTGACTGGTCGATCTAAAATCACGAGGCTTGCACCCAACATATTCACGAATAATTTTCTCTAGAGAGATAAGATAGCTAGCGTATTATCTGTAATATCAGCCAATATTTAGTTTCGGAATTAAGTATATTAACTAATCTGTAAGTCGCGTGAATCGTAAACACTTCACGATTGTATGTTTAAAGTGAAAAATGTAAATTGGCAAAATAGATAGGTTTCTACTGAACTCGACAAAAGAAAACAATAATGTAGGGAAAAAAAATTTAGTAAAGTCACGTGTTTGAAGTTTAGTAGGGAAACCATAAAGTCTATTATATTAAAAATACTATAAAAATTCTTCTTTATACTATAAAGGAACTGTTTTATGAAGAGTAAATACTTACTGCTGCGCTTTATGATGGGTCTCGCTTTAAAGTTTGAAGATATATATATAGTTTTTTCTTTTATTTCGTAGAAAGAGTAAGGTATATTTTGAGAAACTGTCACGTGATGTGGGGAAAGATTTAAAAATAAAATATATTTTCCCTCTTTTAAAACCGTTTACTTCAATTTTTCTGCCTGAATTTCGGTTAAATACGCTATTTTACTTTTAATAAAATTCGTTTTTATCTCTGAGATCGATGTGTTTCTGACGGTTGTTATAATCAGATTAAAAAAAATGAGTCGTGTGACTATATTTCTAGAATTTTTGGAGAAAATTTAATTAAGACCGGCTTACGTGACATTATGGCGAGAATATCATTATGCGCCTTATTTTTTTTTTCTTAATTTATTCTGATTTAATGTAGAGTGTTACGGTTTATCAATCGAATTTTAGATGATTTGCTTCTGTCGTGTCACAGTGATGATATCTGCGTGTATGAGAGAGATGGGTTGTCATTTCCGGCAGGAAGCTAAAGGTCTGTTTACGTCACGTGATTGCAGTAAGATATGGAGGAAAGAAGAGAATAAGGGTCATCGACCTTACCTGCACCTCCAGGGCGTGGTAGGCAATGATTAGTCCCAGCAGCAACAAGGTGGACACGCTGATGAGTGTCTTGAGAGCAGTCGAACAGACATTTGCCTGCGGGAACAAAAGAAAACAATCAGTTCTTCTATGTCACTAAATAAAATTTTCTTTCTATATTCGTGCTATTATAGCGACCGTCACATGACTGACCAAACGTGATAACGTTTTAACATCACGTGAAGTGGTGCAAAAAGTATTTGCAGGATTATTATAATTATATCGAACTACATGAAAGCATATAGTACGCACCACCACGTGTCCCGCCCAGTAGTAAAAACGCAAAACGATCGTCACGTGATCTCTCTCTCCTATTGCGTTAATAACGTCTGACGAAACAAAACGACATTACAAGCCATAAAAATTCGAAAGAAACAACTTTTATGAAGCGCAAAATTTCTGTTGTGAATCGAAATCATTTTTTCAATATTTCGAAAACAACCAGAGAACTTGTCACGTGATCCAAACTTTTCCATTAATCGCCTTTCTTTCTAATAACCACAAGCAATTTTCCATTTCGTTCCTTGAAAATTTTTTTGTTTGTTTGAAGAAAATTTCACGCGATAAATTTGATTGAGAGTTCATCACGTGATATTACGCGTGCCATTCTTATCGTTTAGTTCCCTTCTCGACTAACTCAAAGTACGAATCATTCGATCGGAGTTAAAATCGATTCCTGCAATCACGTGATTATCTTAGCATGCTAATATACACTAATCGTATTGTAAATAGATCTATCCATCACTCTCCAATGCGAGCGAGTAATCCCGATAGAAATCCATTAGTTACGATATTCACGTGTGTTAAATCCCAGTAAGAACGAATACGTGATTATGCGAATTACGTGATACCCTAAACGTTCTATCTTGTTAAAACAACTCGTCGATTTGCATTAGATCACGTGATCGCAGTTCAGCAAATTTTCTCCAATCACGTGATTCTTAAATCAACTCACAGGTGGAAAGATGCAACCCAGCGGCTATCACAGAATCTCTTTCCGCGCAATTAATAACCGGAGTTGACAAGGAAAGACAAGACTATTCACCTCTAGGCGCTAATCTAAACCGTCATCGCTCCCGAATATCCGTATCATCCTCTATCATCCGAAACGAAAAAGTAATTCGTCATCCTGAGGCTACAGACGAAAAAAATCACACATACATGACGTCATATATGAGTTTGCTTGATATATTTTCCTCTGTCATTAAAAAGATTTATGAGTTTTACAAATATTTATGAGTGCAAACAAACTTTTCAAGCATATAAATGCAGAATAATCGAATTTTAATTAATCGAATTTCGAGTTCAGATTTTTGATTTTAATAATAATAGAGTTTTAATTTTTAATTAAAATTATACAAAAAAAAAAAGATTCTCATTTTTGCAATGAAAATATCATTAAACAGGTAAATTTATTAACGGACGTCCCAAAAATTTATAAAGTTGTTGATGAGGAAGCTTTGAGTTTATCTACAGTTACATATTCTTTAATAAAAATTGTAGGTTATATATATAAATGGAGAAAGCATACGTATATGCTTTACGTCAACACTAACTTATTGTTAGATTATAGCTGACAAAAGTCACACACAAATTCTTCAGCAACATCGCACTTAGAATACTTGTCATGCCACCACTC
The DNA here is from genome assembly GCA_000484575.1 of Olivierus martensii. Lineage (NCBI taxonomy): Eukaryota > Metazoa > Arthropoda > Arachnida > Scorpiones > Buthidae > Olivierus > Olivierus martensii. Next base: position 22,872 of record AYEL01028963.1, on the reverse strand, counting down.
ACTGCATTTGGCACATTAAGTCTAGCTGCATCTGGAGATTTCTTTCGGTTTCCATTCTATTTCTGTACCTGCAGGTCATATTGTTTCAGAATTCGTTAACTTTTCCCGGTTATTTTGCCTCGAATGTGACCAATTTAAACGTGGCCGTGGCTAAACAGAAACACGAAACCTTCAAAACATGCAGTAACTATGTGCTAGCGATTAAAAAAAAAATATATAGAAGTAGCAAAATCCTTCAACGTACGAACGAAATAATCAACAACTTTTGCGTTATGAAGGATGTTAACATTTTTTTGCCTGCTTTTCTAGTAGAAATATATATCACACTGTTTACTTCGATACATTGCTAACATTAACAACTTGTACCTATAACACGATGTCATAACAAAAATAATAAACAGTTGCTTTGTTTTGTTGTCTCACAATATGTCAAGATAAAACAACAACATTGTTCTGTATAAAACAATGCTAAAACCCATTTTTCTGTTTTATAAACATAACAGTAGTGTGTTTTCTAAAATATAACCAACACAACAAAGATTTCCACGATATGTAAATATTATAATAATAAAAAAACTAAATTATAATTATTTTACTTTTGTTTTCTTATTCCGTAAACAACAAAAACACGAAAAGAATGTAAATAAATCTTACTTCCCACATTAAAAAATTCCTCGGAAAAACTAAGTAAAAATTTTTTCTTAGCTTTAACGATTTTTTACCTCTATTAAAAAAACCGCTTGGCATGTATTATAATGGTTTAGAAAATTGCATAAACTCGAATCTAGCTGTAAATAAAGTTTACAGAATTATTTTCTAGCATTATATAGCTAGAAAATAACAATACGTTCACATTTTCTAAAATAATTATAATTAATGTTTCTCATAATAATAATAAAAAAAAGATAGGATATGGAAGAGAAAATTCAATATCAGCAATAAATCTCCCAAGTTGGACAATTAGCGTTATTCTGCAAACCTCAAACGTCATTTCTAGTAGAGAAAATGTAACTATGGAAACGCTGCAAACATCAATAAATCCAACTTTGGCGGAAAATCCCTAGAGAAACAGGACCCCAAGTCCCGTATCCTGCTAACAAATCACGACTTTATTCTCTTGTTCCTCTTATTTTCACAAAGCGACAAAAACACACTATTTCTACTTTAACTTACTAAAATAAATTTTTAAACTAATTAATACGAGAAACCCACTTACCTTAAAAATTAAATTAAACCTTAATTATATATAGAAGCGTTAGTTACATTCACTAATGGTGTCTACAAAAGTAAACCTTAAAATTGACTTTATTGTATAATTCTTATAAATTTTTTATAAAAACTTAATATTAATTTACTACAAAACAATCAGTTTCATAGAAAACTTCGAGTTAACTGCGAAAGTTTTTATTTTAAAGAACAATTTATGTTTTTTTTCCCCTCCTACATCGGTTTAATCTACCATCTAGTGTCAATTATCTAGAAATTTGCCACGATGACTGATTTTTCTCGACGTTCAACAGGTGGTATTTGTAATTTATAAAAAAAAAAATATAAAAGAAAAATATAGATGGTTAACAGGTGTGTAACGCGTGACAGGGCCAATTACGTGAAATAAATTTATTATTATTTTTCGGTAAGTTAAGAATAAACTTATTTAAAACGTTTGATTTATTTTCATAAGAGAAGATTGGCGCATCATAAACATGATTGTTTTGTATATAAATATATATTCTAGATGGATATATATATATCTAGAATCTCACAATTTGTATGTAGAAAAAAATGAGAAAATTCGGTTTAACGTTGAGAAAAAAGCAGAAAAGAAGAAAGGAAAACTCGGAAAAAAGATTTCATTTAAATATTCATCCCAAGATATCTTAGCCAACATATCCTTTTCCATTTTTTCTCTTCTGTTATACTTTTATATCTTGTATGGAAAAATATTCTTTAGCGAGAAAATGTGCTATAAAAATTTTGTAAGTTAGAACACGTTTTACTGGTAAAAATAGGTCTAAATATATATATAATTTAAATATGAAAGAATACAAGAAAAATTTAAAAAGCTAACAATAATTTAAGATGCACATTGAAGACGGAATTTTTATTTATTTAAGTATAAATTGGAGCGAAGAGATGAATTTTAATGATGATTGAAGTCGTACGTAAATTTTGAATACAAATGATTCATTTCGCGTGGTGGAAGAAGAAGAAGAAGAAGAAAAAAAATGAGAAAATATGAGGGCAACGAACTCATAGTAAAGAGTTGATTGGAGTATTTCGCTAAAGCAAACAACATAAGGAAAATCGCATAGGTTAAGAGTTTAACGATCGATGTGTTAGAAGAAAAACAAACTTTATTCTTGGGATGATCGATGAGGAGAAAATTTTTCGGAAGAATACACACAAAATACTATTTAGATATATATATAAAAACCATCTGTATATGTGATAATATGCGTAAAATATATATATATATATATATCTTTTGTAAATCTTCACGTACGTAAAGATTAAATTTGAGTATGTATATATATATATATATATCTTTTGTAAATCTTCACGTACGTAAAGATTAAATTTGTGTATAGTAGTAAAAGGAATCGTTCATTATCTTGATGAAGTTCCTAATTGAGATGTTTGGATATTTTTCTGTAAATATTTAATGATGTGTTTTATTGATCTTTCTTGAATTGTAATGACATCCGTCTGTTGAGAAATTCGTGATAGAGAGAGGAAAAAAAACGAAAAGAAAAATTTCGATTTTATTACTTCGAACATATTTCTGAGTATTTTTTTTTCCTATCGCGAATTCTTATAGGGGTATTTATGAGAATGCTTTTATGACCAACTAGATCTTTCGGCAGTCTATAAAATTGCTTATTTTTCACAGTTTTAATATATCAGAACTTGTTAATTATAGAAAAAAAAATTATATAAAAAGCTACCAAGCGAATAATAAAGTAATTTATGTAAAAACTTCTGAATTGTTTCGACAGTATCGCACGTTAGAAACATCAAAGATAATTTAGTAAATTTTATTACTTATCTCTCAATATTTTACTCATTACTTATTCTAAATGATGTTTATATTGAGAATTTTCCTTTTTTACTTTTTTTTTTAATGACTCGAATCTTTGCGGGATAAAAAAGAAAATTATCTAAAAAATTTTACTTTTTTGCGTTAAAAAAAAATTTTTTTTTTAAATTTAAAGAATTCGCGATATTCAGAATTATCTCTTTTATTATTATCGGTTTTTATTGCTTAATTTTGAAACATTTTCCAAAATTTTTATAACCGCTTAACTGAATAAAATTCCTTAAATATCCGATTATTATGCTGATCTAAAAATATGCCATTTTATAAAAATAATTATAGAAACATAAAGTTTGTGATAGGAGAATGTTAAAACGTATATAGGAAAAAAAATATATATTCAGAAATTATCAGGAAGGAATTTACAAACTAATTTTGTCACGTATAAATTTTTAAAATAGTTATAAAGGTCTCTGCATTTTCTCACTGGTCTCATCAAAATGTTTCGACTCCTTAATGTTATAGACGTAAATTTATCTGTATAATGTACCTTAGAGAATGTAAGAATTGCCATTCATAAGATATAGGCCTACCGATGCATAAAAATCAAAATAATGTGACACAAGAAGAGCTATAAAGGTGGCCACGAACAGCAATAAGTTTACGTATTAGCTTATCTCGTTAAAAATTAGTCTTTAGATAAATTCTAACCGTAAACTATACGAAAATGTAACTTAAGAAGAGTCTCTTTAAATTATTTTCTATAAAAATAATAAAGAATTTTGGGCGGAGTGTCTTCTTGTTAGAGTTTTCTTTCGCGAACACGAAAACTGCTATTCATAAAATTGCTGCTGTAAACTAGGTAAAAAAAAAAGCTGTAAAGTAACAACAAACAACAGCTCGTTTAATATACAAATATTTTAACTGTTAACAATATCAAAATTTCCCTTAAAAACGGATTTAAAAAGTAAATAAATTGGGCGGAGTTAGGAGTGAAAAAAAAAATAATAATATCTTGTTAGAGTTTAAAGCTATAGAGAGATGTCAAAAGGCATTAACTCGCAAGAAAAATGACTTTCAGAAACAAAATCCAACAGAATTTTGATCAGATGGAACAGAAAACATAGAAGAGCTAAAGTTTCTTTTCTCTATTTGACTGATGACTTTTGCCACTTTTAAAAATGGCTTCTAAGCTAGATTGAAAATAGAAATTGTGCAATTTTAAACCGTACATTTTGGTAGAGTAATATAGACCACTCGAAATTCATCTTCAGATGATAAGTAAATAAAATCCAGCTGCACTCAAAACTCATCTATTAAATGATAATAGAGAGATGATGTATCGAGAAAACATAACCATCATTGAACGATGATTCTCCATTCTTACGACGAGATAATCCTTTATTTAGATTAAAATTAATACTCATAATTAATCGAAACATAAATAAGTCGAGTCTGAGCGATTCTTAATTATCTTTAATGCAAATTAATATAAACAAAAATCGTAATTTATCTTCTAAGAACTTAATTAAATTCGAAACTACTTGTAAGAAGTTGATATGCATATATATATATATTTTTTTTTTCCTTCTTATTTTTAATGAATGACGAGTGAGGAAAAGAAAGAATGAAAACAAAAATCGATAAATTGAGAATTCGAAAGAAAAAAAAGGAAAATTGAAAAATTTCCCAAATTGAAAAACGTCACTTCCTCATTTCGGAACTCGAACATTGAATATTGAACTGGAGAGAAAGATATTATTGGTCGCTTGACCAACACGAAAGACTTCCATTACGTTTCGAGTGTTCCGTGCTGTCAACATCGGTTCAACATCACGTCACTAAAATCGAAGAATGGAAAGAATTATTCTTTCTTTCATAAAAATTGTTTTCTTATTTCTTTTTTTTACCTTTTCTCTCAACTCCGATAGTTATATATAAAATGCACACAGTTGATAATCGAGAGTTATCTAGTAGACATCAGTCTGGATTGCTGTGGCTTACCTCTTGTTTATTTATCATCGTCGATAGAGAAGAGGAGGAAAAAAAAAAGCAAGGATGTCACGCTTAATAAAGTGCACTTAGATTCGAGTCTCAGCAATTAGTTAAAATGGAGCTTCAGCTGCTCTTTATGCCACATTTAAGAGCTTCGTGACACTTTAGTAATAAAAGGGTGTATCGTTCTCAATTTGTGTTGTGACGACTGACAAATTCTGATGTTGCATTATATATATATATATATAGCGCATTTTGATTATTAATTAATCATAAAGTACGAAACTTCCTTAATGACTATTCCTATATAATCCATAACTCAATTTTTGATTGCATAACTTTCGGAAAATACACTTTTAAACACTTCCAGAAGGATGAATGAGTTTTCTACCTGCTCTAGAGATCATTTATTTTATTTTTTTTTTTAACTTTTGATTATTCTAAAAGCAATCATTTTATCATCAGCCATTTTTATTTTGTATTTTTTTTCTTCTTCTTCCCCAACGCATTTCAACTTTTGAAACAAAATTTTTAGTTTTGAAAGTCTTTATATAAAGGAAAGTTCATTAATAGTCATACTTTCTCCAGTATTGGAATAATATATATATATATATCAGCGACATTTCCTGAGGATTTACGTGATTTGAAGTAACTATCTTTTCATGCAGGAAGAAAAATTTTATTCTTTCTTTCCTGAGAAAAAATAGGATTTCTTCAAAAATGACTTCTCTTGCACATTTTTTTTATTTATAGAGAGAATTCTATGAACAATATTGACACGTATAAAAATGCGCAAAATTAATCGATGATGTCATTAATAAAATTGCAAAAGTGATATCGTGATTAAATAGAAACAAACGTTGATTCGTTAGTCGAAAGTTGACGCAATTATTACGTAATAATTAAAAGTTATTGTTACGAAATATTGCGGAAAAAATGTCGAAAACTTTAAGAAATATTTGATTGGAACATAATTTCTCGTTTATAAAAAGTATGTCAAGTGAAAACTTCAGGGGGAATAGTTTTAATTCTTGTTCATTCGCCTGTCCGCGAAATTTTTTTTTTTTTTTTATAATCAAGTGAAAACTTCAGGGGGAATAGTTTTAATTCTTGTTCATTCGCCTGTCCGCGAAAAAAAATTTTTTTTTTTTTTATGAACTTCGTCCAGCAAATTTCATCAAAGCAACAATTTTTTCACGTAAAATACCAAAAGTCAAACCTTTTCCTTTAATATAAATGCAACTTTGAACAGTTTAACGCAAACATACAAAGATAATTTTTCAACAACGAAAAAGTTCCTCCATTTTCACGTTTCTGCATCATCATTATCCTAGTTGATTACTATATAAATAACGAATTTTCCTTAATTAAACCTTAATTAAATTGCATTTAAAACAACTTAATTTATCCAGAGCGTTGATATATTAATTAAAACTATACAAAAAAAAAGTAGCGTGTTAACGATTATGATAACAATTTACTACTCGTAACGAAGAGTAGAAGATGAATAATTATTTTCTCTATAGTTTCCCATTAATAAATGTTTTAAAAAGTAATTTTAAAGCGATATCTTTCCTATTACTTATTATTTAACTGGCATGTGTTTGAAGTGTTTAAAAGAGGATGCTAGAAAGTGCATGGCAAGAATCGAACTGTCCGAGTTAACCAATTACATTTCCTGCATTTTGCACGCTATAAAATATGACTCATGAATTATGGAAGGTAGCATGACATACTGACGCCATCATTGACATTATTTGCTGGCGTTTTCGTTTTATTGCCCTTGAAGAAACGAGACCCAGACAAACTTACGTGTATGCCAACTTTTTTACCTGTCATTTTACTGGTTTTATATAAAATTTACGACCAAAATACTTAAGTGTAATTTATAGATAAAAATATGTTTAGTTTATATTACGATAAAGAAAAAAAAATTGATAATCGATTTAAATTTATAAACAACGTTAGCGTCATGTCGATTATCTCTACTTCGTTATTAACAGAACTAACAGTGATTCGTTGGTCGAAAGCTTGAGCAATTGTTACGTAGTAAGTAATTGAAAGATATCGTTATGTTTCAATACGTCATGTCGCTATCTACGCTTCATTATTATCAGAACGAATGCTGATTCGTTGGCCGAAAGCTTAAGCAATTGTTACGTAGTAAGTATTAATAATTAAAAAATATTGTTGCGTTTTGTATTGTTACGTCATGTCGCTATCTACGCTTCATTATCATCAGAACGAATGCTGATTCGTTGGCCGAAAGCTTAAGCAATCGTTACGTAGTAAATAATCGAAAGATATTGTTACGTTTCGGTAAGTCATGTCGATATCTATTCTTTATTATTAGCAGAACGAACGTTGATTCGTTGGCCGAAAGTTTAAACAGTTGCTACGTAGTAAGTGAAAAATATTGTTACGTTTTGTATTGTTGCGTCATCATTATATTGTATTGTTACATCATATCGATATCCACACTTCATTATTGATAGAACGAACGTTGATTCGTTAGTCGAAAGTTGACGCCATTATTACGTAATAATTAATTAAAAGTTATTGTTACGTTTTGGTATGTTATACGTCATTATTACGCATATTATTCAAACTGTTTTTATAAACTTATTGTTGCCTGACATCTAAAATGTTAAATTTCTTATTCTAAGCGTATTTTTTGTGTTGTGTGATGTTCTATTGTTAATCGAGTTGCAATGCTAGTTGGAGGTAAATGTTCAATTGTGACTAATGTTGACATAACAATAGGCTGACTCATAATAATTAATATTCTTATCAAAGCCATGATAACGTGCGTTTTAAACCCTTCCACATATTACAATTCTATAAATATCTGCATGTAAATGCCACATAGAACAGAAGCCCGATTTCTCTGTTTAGCTTGCATTGATTAATCAAGTTCCTGTTGTATCTGGTGAGAACATGCAGATGTTTTACTTAATAAGTATAAGAAAACAACACCTCGAACAAAAATTACAGTATTTGTCTAGATGGTTACATCGTTCATTCTTTCGCTAAAAGGCACGCTAACATTAATTAAAATTTTAAAAATCCTGTCTTCAGTCACCAAAACTTTTTACCTTCTTAAAGCAACTAATTTACAAAGAATTCGTTCGATCTACCATAACTAAATCTTTCTAAATAAATATTTTATAAGTCTCAAAAAAAGTTCCATAAATAATAAATTTATTAGCTATGTATCTTCTATATATTTAATGAGTTTTTCAAAGTAGTAAAGGTGCATTCTAACTTAGCTGTGCTTTGAATCGCAATGACCTCGATAGAGGAATAACAAAAGCTGGAATCTCTCACAAAGTTCAAGGATAAATTAAAGATTTATTGCTTAATTTCAGTTAATTAAATCTATAGATTTTTTTGCCTTAAACTACGCAGAACTACATTGCTCTTATCTAGAGTAGTTTAGTTTTACAACCAGAAAGGGAGGGGGAGAAAAACATATTTTTTTATTATTATTAAAGTCTGCATCCTCTAATATTTTTCTAAGAGAGGACAAGCTATACTTCAACTCTTTTATAGCTCTGGGCATAATAATAGGTTGGTCAGAATAAACGGAAGGAAGGAAGACAAGCCTGAGGTTGTTATTCTTACTTACCATGTTCGCAACACGAACTCGATAATAAGAAATTATCCGAAATGCCCAGAGCTGATAAATAGTATCCGTATCAAGAACGTATAAATAAGGCATTCTCTGCTTTAAAAAAATAAATTAAATATAGAATATTGAATAGACGTTTAAAAATATCAATATTTGATTTTAATTGATTTTTTCAATTTTTTCCCTTCTATTTTTAATAAATTAAATATTGATGTATTCCCAGTTAAGCACGAATGCGTGCAGTGAAGATACTATTCCAGGATATTATTTTCGCTAAAGGAGACATGCCGTCTACTGAATCTTGTTGTTGTTTTGTAGTTACGTGAAGGGAATATAACGTATACTTATGAATCTTACAACACTGATAAGAACAACAAAGTACTGATAAAGTATTTTTCGTTGAGCGTAAACCATTTTTCATCATCAAAATACTCGAGATAAAAAAAAATCCTTTTCGTGGAAAAGAACTAATATAAAAAATGAAATATTAAATATTAATCCTACAGGATGCTGACCTCGGGATTACTATTATTACATTTTTTATAAGTAAGCCAATTTTGGTATTTTTTACATAGCGCAACTTATTGGAAACTTCGTTTCACATATACCAACCTACAGACTCGTGAAAATCCAATATGCGACATTGTAACTTAATTCGAATAAAGCACCAAAAATACCACTAGAGACAATTTTTAGAATATTTTTTCAAATTTATAAAATGAAATATTTAAAAATGATTCTTCTGTGCGTCTTCTATAGTTTAACTAACGAATTAGGAAGACGTAGAGGATTTGAGGAAGTAACTAAAGTCAGTTAAAACACTTAAAAATTGTTCAACAAGAATTGATACATTTTTATTTTTGAAGACTTATATATATGTATGTATTTTTATAATCCACTTATCTATATTCTTTACGAGAACTGTTGCTTCCGATCATCATTACGGTTCTCCTTTACTATCACTACCGGTTTTCACGAAAGACACTGTTACCATGGTAACAAAGGATGGCAAAGGAAAGCATGGGGAGGGTCACATTTTATAGCAGCTATACCTTGTTTTCTTCATTGTAAGGAAGCCGAACGTATCCGGTGAAGTGACAAATATTTTGGCTGGAGCTGTACATAAATATGACTTTGTGTAATGCTTCCAAGAATGTAAATCATATATAGATTGGAGAGAATCTAAGTAAATAACTAACTTAATTATAATAGTTCAATAAAAATTAATTATGCAGAAGATTTTAATCAATTAAAAAAATTTTTTTTTAAATTAAAGAAGTTATACATAATGAAATAAATTGCATTGCATATCTTGGAACTATATTATCTTCCATAACTGATATTAAAAGAAAAATGATATTAAAAATTTTTTAAATAAATTAATTTTTTTTTCTTGTTAAACTATAAAATCATTTCAAAATTGCTACTTTGGAATTAAAAAAAAAATTATATTGAATCAATATGCATACTTCCACTTCCAATTTTATATCTTTCCTAAAAATAATTATATTAATATAGATTGCACCATGCAACATGATCATGTTTCAAGTCTCCTGCAAAAAATGGAATTCTAAGAATTTTTGTTTACAAATGATTTCTTTCTTTGTATATTTTATTTTTTTATTTCATATAATTTATGTTTGTTCAAAATAGATATTAAAAGTAGTAAAAACAAGTAATACATATTACAGACACTTTTCAATTTAAGTGAATCTGAAACTCTTATACAATATAGGACACTACTCAGTATAGTGAAAACTTGTATGTAACTTGTAGAGTATAGTGCCGTACACAGTAATAGTGTGTCGCAAAGATATAACAGTAAAAATAGTTATGTTAAAGAATGAGCATATAAAACATGTGCAATAATGAAATTAGAAAAAAAGTACTGTAAAACATGTAGCTACTAATAATAATTATTATTATTATTTCGATCAGTAAATTTTTATTGTAAATCAGGGAATTGCTATTTAAATATGGTATATATGTCAGTAGAGTATCTGTATTATTAAAAATTTTCAACAGAAATAGCTTTCTATTTGTAAATATATATTGTAGTTTACCAAAAGATTTTGTATCTTTAAAATTGTATTACAGTAAGAAAAAGCTTGAGAAACATTGGAATACTATATCAAATAGCTCCTGAAATATGAAAGGCTACTGACATATCAATACATATGTATCTTTTGAAGAAAGTGTTTTGATGTATCTTAGATCACTTAAATTAAATAATTGCTTACATGTATAAAAAAAAATACTTGAAAAAATAAAACAATTTCTTTATGTATTGAGAAAAACTCATAATTGACTTTTAAATAGTGCAAAATTTGTTTAATAGATATTAAATAAAAACAAATTTATATTATATTCTTAACTTTATTATGCAAGATTTCATAGAATGTTTTATTTTAGGATATATAAGAAATTGCCTGAAGTTGTGGAGAAAAAGGAAAAAAAGAAGAGAGATCAACAGTATAAAACAAATAGATTGATGGCTCAGATATATAATAAAGTAAGATTTTAAACATTTTTATTTTATATGTATATCAAAATTTGTCTATTAAATGTATATTTATTACCTAAAAATTTTTTCAAAATCAGTTACTTGAATGATAAATCATAAAATTCTAAAGTATTTCTTGTTTTACATCAAGAAAAAATAAAACATGCCAAATTTCTTGTGTGTTTTTGAAAAAAATTTCAAAGTTTAACATGAAATTGTTATTTACTAAGTCTGCAAATGAAAAATTAGAAAAAGCATTATAATTTATTAAAATTTATATAGTATAATGCCAATGAATTATAGAAACTGTAAAAAAAATTTCTAAAAATCTAACACCTTTGAAAATTGACAAATGATGATTTTAAATTTTCTGGATTTAAAGGGAAATTTTTTATAACCATTGTTTCTGAAAGTTTAATTGACATAATCATTAAAATTAATAAAATAGAATTATTATAATAATTTTAATGACTGTTTTTACTGAAATGCAAACATTTATTATTTATTTGCAAAATGTATAGTTCCATAAATATTTTGATATTTAAAACATTTTTTGTATATTAAAAAATTCTCTCATATTTTTTTTCAATTAGTAATATTATTCTGATTATTATTCAGAATAATAAACTGAATTTTTTTTATTGTAAAACACTACTATCTCGATGATATTTTATACAAGTATTGGATGAATTTATATAATTAGTTATTGAATAATTAATAAGATATACTCTGAACACCAGCCAGATTTGCTCATAAAAAATCATTCAACAATTTTCCACTTAAAAACAGATCATTTAGTAAGCTAAATAATTGATAAAAATGATTCATTTTGTTTCTCCGTTTGCATATAATTAAATAAAATAATACTTAAGTATTGTTTTGCTATAATAAAAAATTTAATTTTTTATTATAGCAAAATTTTCAAATCACTTAATATTTTTCACTTTAATGGAATTACTAATTTTAGTGTGTTTATCAAATAACAAAATATTATATCTGAAGAAAATTTAAATAAATAAAATGGAAAAATTAAATTTCCATAAATTTTTAACAATGGGTGAAAATGCAAAAATGAAAAATACTGAAGATTGGTTAAATTTAAATTATCTTCATATATATTAGTGGTAGTCTGTTATTCCACTGAAAGAATTACAATAAATTCCCTATATATGTGATTAATTCTTTCAAAAATTTTCTGTAATTGACAACCACATAAGACCAGCAATGTTTAAATTATATATATATTATATAAACTATATATACATATGCTTAAATTTGATATATAAACAGAATAATTAAAATTTATGAACAAAGATATAAAAATTTAATGTTATAAATGATATTTACAAAAAAAAAAGCTTGACGAATTTTTTGTTTTTTATAGAAATTTGACATAAAAAGAATTGTACATCTACATATCACTTAAACTGTGGAACAAAAAAATGCATAAGCAAAGGATCTACTGTAATTTTTTGCCTAAAATTGGATTATTACAAAAAATAAGTTACAAGATGGATAATTTATTAACTGGATAATTTATTTGCCAACATTTTTTTCTTTGCATTTTTGTTTAAGTATTATGTAAATCAAAATTTTATAAACAGATACAATTTTTATAATAATGCATTCATTATTCAACTGTATGATTTCTAGTAGTTTATATATATTGATTATTCAGTTATAAAATCACAATGATGATCTATTTTTCTAAAATTTTTCCTTTACAAATCTATACAAAAATGAAAACTGTTTTGTATATCAAACATATTTTTTTGAAGTCTTTTCTTTCAAACCTTCAGGCTTTTCACGTGATATATGTTTTGATAAAAAAATATTGCCCTCATGTATCTTGTCCTTATTAACTGCAAGTTTTGTGAATTTCATTTCGTGATTACAGATTGAATTTGATAATACAGTAATATATCACATAAATGACTGCATTGATTGATAAAGATTACAAGCTTTTTGTACATGTAAATGAACTCTATGTCTTCTGAATGAAGAGCATTTTTATTTTATGAAATATATATACTTTCAAATATTGATATAAAACATGAATTTAACTACTTAACGTCTACAGTATCATATACGACACAACCCCTTTAACCCCTTATTATTATTAATATATTTATTTTTTCTACCAATTGACTATTGTGTCATATGTAATACATACCAAACAAATGAAATACCTGAATAATAGTGCCCTCCATAATTTATTTTGTAAATTATCAGAAAGTGCCGACTTTTCTTTTGAAGTATTGCCTAATGTTACTTATTTGATACAAACCCACAAAATGAAAAAATATTTCACATAATTAAATAACAATTATCTAGTAGATTTCTACACAAAATAAGAGTAAAAAAATACCTTTTTCAATTTTTTTTAAACTTAATATCAAAATTCAGGCATTAAGTGGTTAAAGATATTATCTAAGAAAGACAATGAAGTATATTTGAATATCTATATTTCAATGTATCATGATTAAAAAAAAAAATAAAAGTTTTAATTATAAGTTTTTAATAATAAATTTTAAAGATGCATCTTGGTTTTATAACATGCTTTAGATCAGGGGTGAGCAACCTTTTTAATCAACGGGCCAATTTAAATTTTAAAATTTTTTTGCGGGCCGCACATAAAGTAACACTCATTAATAATTTACAAAACTTTATTTATAATAAACATTAGAATAAAAAAATATAAAATTTAAAAAAAGTAAAGATTTCATATACAAATTTTAATGCAAAATAAAAACAAACAAGAAAAGAACAGAAAAACGAATTTTCTTGAAATTTTTAATGAGAAATTTGGCACTGTTTATTCGATACGAGCTGATCATTATCAGCCAGAATTGATGAGGTAGCTACACGTACGCAGCTTTCTAATCGTGCATCACTCAGTCTTGATCGGTGGTCATTTTTGATTAATTTCATGGTTGAAAATAATTGTTCGCAAACATACGTACTTCCGAACAGAGACATCATTTGCTTTGCATTTTTCGTCAAAAGCGGAAATTTCTCAGGGCTCACATAAGATTTATAAAAATTTTCGATGTTTACTGAGAAAAATACATTTTTTAAATCGGTATTATTCTGCATGTCAATCACTTCCATTTGAAAGTCTTCGGGAACTGTATCCACATCGATATTAAATGGCGAGGAAAACATTTTCATGGAAACCGCTGTCTTCTCAGCTTTGAACATTTGGAATCGTAATTGAAATTCGTTGATTAAAATGTCTATATATTGTGCGTATTTTTGAGAAGTAGTAACGTTTTCTTTTTCTAAATGTGGAAAGTGAGACACATTATTCTGCAAAAGATGCTGTTTCCACAATTTTAATTTGCGCTCAAAGCCCTGAATTTTATCATACAAATTGTGAATAAACTGTCCTTTGCCTTGAAGTTCCACATTAAGATCATTGAGATGCTGAGTCATGTCGATAAGAAACCCAAAATCGCACATCCATTCTTTATTACCAAAATGAGGAAAGGCATATCCCTTCATATCCAAGAACAATTGTATTTCGCTTTTTAAGTTGTATACTCTTTTTAGCATTGCACCTCTACTAAGCCAACGTACTTCGGTATTAAAAACCACGTCGCCATATTCAGTTTCTAAATCTTTCAGGAATTCTTTAAATTCACGGTGATTTAACGCGCGCGACTTTATAAAATTGATTAGTTTAATTATTGGTACTGTGACATTTGGCAAACTCAATCTTTTCGCACACAAATTTTCCTGGTGAATTATGCAGTGGTTAACGAATATTTCCCTTCCTGTGACCTTCTTAATGTCTTGAAATAGCCTTCCCGATACTCCTACCTCCATGCTTGACATTGCTCGTGCTCCATCTGTCGATATACCAATAATCTTTTCTAATGAAATTGAAAAATTTTCCAACACAGACTTTAGTTCATCGTACAGGTCTTTGCCGGTTGTAGTCCCTTGCATTGGAATCAGTGAACACAATTCTTCGGTAATATTAAATTTGGTGTCAATACCACGTAAAAATATAGCCAGTTGTGCTGTATCGCTAATATCGCAACTCTCATCAAGTGCCAAAGAACAGTATTCGAATTTTGCAATGCGTTCACGAAGCGTTGTTGCTATGTTCTCGGACAAGTCTTCAATTCTCCTTGCAATGGTGAATCTTGATAAACTAATGTTTGAAATAATATTTATTTTATCAGGAAATGCTATTTCTGCAACAGCAGTCAGACATTCTTTTATCATCTCTCCATCCGCAAAGGGTTTCATTTTTTTTGCCAGTATTTGACTGACAACAAAACTAGCCTTTACTGCCGTATTTGATAAAATAGCTTGATTTTTAAAAATGGCCTGTTGTTTTCCCAAGTTTTTCTCCATTTCATTAAACTTATCTATCCGGAGTTGTCCTGTTAAGTTTTTATATTGTTGTTCATGTTTTGTATCGTAATGCCTTTTTATGTTATATTCTTTTAATGTCGACACAGTCTCTGAGCATATTAAGCATACAGCTTTATCTTTGACGAAAGCGAAAAAATAATCAAATTTCCACTTTTCTTGGAAATGCCTGTGCTCATCCGCAACCTTCCGTTTTTTTGTTTGTTTTTCCGACATGCTATTATGGATTAAAAATTTGAAAGTTAAAAAAATTTGTAGGAAAACTTAATTTTGAATAAAAAAACTCTAATATTACCTTTTTGACAATAATATTGCACTCACGCCTTTCAAGAAACACAAGAATTGCTAAAATTGCTAGTTAACAGCTTACCAGTCTGACGGATTGTGTGACAGAAGCAAACACAAACAAGCACAGACGCGGCGCTTTCGTATTGCATGTTTGAACAAGTCGCCGACAAGTGAGTAACTCGTCACAAAAAATTGTTTCGGTTTAGTATGTACTACCATTTTATTATAATTAATTTTATAACAATATATTGATGGGAGAAAGTCGATAAAATAAATTCAATTTTAGAAATGCTTGGCGGGCCGCATAAACATGTTTAACGGGCCGCGTGTTGCTCATCCCTGCTTTAGATGAATTTAATTTTAAAATATTTCAGTTTTTCATTAAAGATTTTATAAATGTATATAAATTCTTCTGTAATATAAACTTTCAGCTTCAATATTAATTAAATTATATTTTACTCTATTAATTAAATCTTATGAATTTTGCATTAGGTAACTATTAAGTTTGAAAAATTTTTTTATTTTAATATATTTCTTTGTGGTTTTTTTTTGCTGTTTCTATATTTTAAAAACTCAAATTTTGAATTAATACTATTTTTGATATTGTTTTGTTAAGAATTTTTACTATTTTAATCAAAGCATTTCTTGAATCATAATAAACATTTATTTTCTAAAAATTCTCTTTAATTATTTAATCAAATAGATTTTTATTGCAAGCAGAGAAAACTTTATTATTAAAAGTTTGAAATATTAAAAAAAAATATATATAAATATTTTTATATTTTAAAATAATAAAAAAAAAATTATATTATTATTTTTATTTATAATTTTTAAAACTAAATATATATATATATACTATAAATATTAAAAAAATATATATATATATATACAAGTTATGTGAAATTTTTGAAACCAGAGAAAATTGATATAGAGGCACACTTCACTTTTCAGCACTTTGCTAATATGTAATAATTCTCAATTATATTCCATCTTTTATTTTATATCTCAAAATGAAAATTATATGCAAAATAATATTAGGTATATAAAACAGAAATTAACATAGACAAACCGGGCCCAGAGCCGACCTGGATTCTCCAAGGTGATATGCAAATGTTGTAAAATGCAGACCATTGGTCGAATTTTTTAAGCTAGAACTATTGTGTGCACTTAATGAATAATAGTGTATATATATTTTTAGACTTTTATATGCATTAGCAAATTAAAAAGACTGCGATTTGCTTTACAGTGTTGTTTGGAATGTAACCGTCACAATAACGAGGTATGCCTGTATAAGATACCAGAGTAATAGTGTATTAAATTTTTCTAAATAAAGTATTATTTTTCTGATGATAAGCTTAATGATATGCAAATTATGTTGTATATTACTGTATGTTTTAACATTAGATTTTGTTGTTAAATATTTTGTAGTAAAAATTGAAACCAAAATCATGGATTATTTTGATTTAGGAATTTATTTCTAAACTGTTCCTTTAAACATTAAAAATGATTATTTAGAATTTTCATTTATAATATTGATCATTAATACTGAATATTGTAAATTTCTTTTCTATATATTTTTAAATAAAATATAGAAAAGAAATAGATATAATTTTTTGTAGCATATTATTAGCTTATTTCTTTTCTTAATATTTAATTTAGTAATACTTTATATTTTTATAAATATATTCTTTCTAAAGATTATACAGATTAATTTGGAAAATTTTATTAAATTTTTTATAGATTAACAACAAGAATTATACATTATTTTTATGAATATTTATAAGGATGATTCTAGTAATAAATTACATTTTACATTTCATATGTATATTTTGTTAATTAGAAAAGATTAGAATTTATTTTTTTTATTAGTATCTATTCAAAATTGTTCTGAAAAATTGAGTCACTGTTAGCCAGTTCTCTTACTTAAATGTCAAGTGTAATTTTAGATTGTTTAATTATAATAAAATCAATATCAGTCTTAATGTTATGAGTATTATACAAAATGCTAACAAAAAAACCTTAGATTTTTTTATGTTCTTATTTTGTTATAAATATATTTTAATATATAACAGCAACAATTTTTTGCAAAGAAATTCATTATTAATTTTTTTTTGTGTTTGTTAAATAATTTTTACTGTAATTTTATTTCTTTGGCCTTGTTATACTTAAATGTGTGTAACTATGATAACAGATTAATCTATTAGTACTTTTTTTTTTAAATTTCATAAATTATATTCACTAAGTAATGTTAATTTAAATGTGTTAATTATTTGCAGCAATTAATAATCAATAGATAAAATTTGTATGCATTTACACAGTAATCATTTTTTTCTTTTCAGAAATTACAAGAACAGGTGTTAAAGGGTAAAGTAAGTTGGACAATAACTCAAAGTTGCTTGGATTGCAATTCATAATATGTCCAGAATCTCATCATCACATATTTTATTATTTTTTCTCTTCTCTCATTTTTGATTTGTGTGTGTTACATTGTGATAAAAAATATCATAAAAGTTATGCAATTCAAAGTTTTGTACAGAACATTTTTACAAATTCTTTCTATATTAAGCTTAAAAAAGTAAAGCAATAATTTAATCTGAATCAATTGATATTGCATTGTACATATATGACTCATAAAATTGGCTTTGGCATCATTGCCAATATTCAAAAGTGATATTTTTTTAATCTATATATATATATATATACAGTATATACATACATAATCATATCTTATCCACAGCATTCTATTTTATAAAAAGATTAATAAAAAAAAATGCTGTAAATATTTTTTATCATGTTTATTTGTATATATGAAGTTGTTGCCATTTGCTTAATGTATATTTAAATTTAGAAGAAAAAAGATTTAATGCTTTTTATATTTATGTGATGATTCTGATATTGTATAAACAGCTTCAAAAATAATTTAAAAAAAAGAGTTTCAAAATAACAAACTTTGTACTTCTGATAATTGTATTTGATAATAAATATATGTAATATATATATTTTTTGATAACTCTAAAATTCATTAAAGTTAAAAATATAAATGTGAATTTTGAGAATAGTCAGTCCATTTCAAACTCTATACAGGTAATCATATAAAAATTATATAAGTACATTTTTAATATAAAAACATTTTCAATGACAAACAACAATAAATAAAACTCTCTATGAACACTTTTCCACTTTAAAAACATCTCATGTGTGATAACACTTTGATTAAATAGATTTTTAAATGCAATAGTGATAGTTATTGATGAGCAAAGGCAAACTTGTTGCCAGTGTGACTGAAATGTTTTTAGTTATTAATCATTTACCGTCTCGTAGTGAAGGAATTTGTCCTATATCTAGAAATTCCATACAAGATACAGAAACCTGTACTAAACATAGTAATAACAACAACAATAATAATAATGATAATTGTATCATTAGTGGTTGTCTGCTTGCCTTTGGAATCCAATTGACTAGGTGCTCCTAATAAAACAAAATTGTTTCCTTAGGTCAACATTTTATAAAATCCAAAAAACAATTTAGAAGTTTTTGCTTACCTAATACTGAAAGTGAGGCACTTCTGAAATTGTATCCCTGAATGTTAGCTGCCCAACAAATATATTTACCGGCATGTATTGCATTAACATTTCTTATAGTTAGTTTGTTTAGATAGAAATCGTTTTCTTGTTTCACATGCTCTGTTGATTTTAAAACTATATATGATTCATTATTGACTCTAAATGTTTGTTGTCCATTGAGATTATCAGTATCTTTAACTTGTTTCAGCCACTGTAAATTTTATTAATATTAATTATTTTTCCTAGACGAAAAAATAAATCAGTAAAACTTACCTTTATCACTGGACGGATTTTGCTTTTTACTTTACACTGGAAAGTTGCAGTTTCGTTATATTGGGTGGTAGTATTGACTAGATGGCTTTCCGTTATTACAGGTTCTTTGTTAACTTCAGAAAAATCCATTTTTAGAAATCATATTATAACATGATAAATGTAAATATTAGAAAACTTACCAATAACATCTAAAGTAAAATTTTTGTGAATGGTCCCATAAAAATTGAACACAATACATGTATATATGCCACTATCTGTTTCTCTTAAACTCTCAATTAAAAGTTTATAACCATCCATTTTTATCCTAGGTTGACTTTTCAATTCTTTACCATTCTTGAACCAAGTGATATTAGGTGCTGGTTTTGCAGATGCTTTACACTTCAACAGGACGGAACTGCCTTCAAGTTTGTCTTTAGAATTACGTTTGCTTACATCTATCCATCTTGGTTTACCTAAAATAAGGAAAATGAATTTTTAACAGTACTTTCATTATTATTTTATTTATTATTGAAATTAGATGAAATTTAATAAGAAAAAATTCCAATAATTATTAGATTAATGCTGCTTTGGGATTGCTATCCTTTGACTTAATATTTCCTCCTAAAATTAATTTAATACCCAAAATTCCACAAATATCACACAGCTGTTAGCTATTAGTTTTGTACAAAATTAATTAAATTATGCAAATATTTTTAATTTAAAATTAAAACATTAAACAAATAATAATAAAAATGTAATAAATATGAAAATGCAAATATAAATTGTTTAATACATTTTAATTAGTGAAAATTTTACAAATTTAGTTGAAAAATATGAAAATTATTCAGTGAGATTATTGATATGATTTATATGGAGATTATAGAAAGTTTGATTTGGTGTAGAAATAAATTTTAGAAAATGTAAAATTCATAGGAGTAATTCATTTCTCTTACTATTTTTTAACTTTACTAATTGATGAATTTTATCTGATTATTTATTTATTTATTTATTTTGACAGTGTTTATTTAGATTAACAAGCAGTTCAAAAGAATTGATGCCTACTTTCTGAAATGCCAGTTATTTCGGAATGATTAACATTAATGGATGTCATCAAAATCTTCTTCAGTGCAATTAATTTATATATTAAATAATGGAAGTACATTCCACTTTAAAAATTGTAAGGACTGTTAATGTCGTGTAAATGTCCAATGTGAATAAAATTCAAATATATGCTGTTTGGACATAATACTGAAACAAGCCCATTTAAAATTATTAATTAACATAGATCATATTTATCTACTATCTACCAATACGATATCTAAAACAAATGTCTATTATTCAATTTGAATGGATTTCGCGCATGTGTACGTTCAGTTTTTAGATTGATTAATCATAAGAAACAATACGAACTTTGAGGAAGAAATAAGTTAATATCTATATCATATTTTTAATTTTAGACGAGGTTTGTATATCGTTGGATAATATTCATTTAAACATTGTAAATACCTTGTTAAAGCACAAGATAGGCAATGAAAAATAGCTTTTCCATATAACATTAACTATATGCTATTGTATTTTAAATGATGTGACTACGACTAAATAAACAGAAAGCGTCCCTTTTTAATTATAACTTATTTGTTTTTTATGGCAAAATCAATTTCTGATTTCATGTTTTCTATTGGAAGAATATTAAATATCAAGAAAATTTGAGACCTTATAAAGAATTGAATACTCTATTGTATAAGATTCTATTTTTATTTTTGAGTTTTTTCCGGATACCGTATTTTTTTCCACTTATTTTTATTTTGTTTACTATAAAAACCCTGATGTTAAGGAAAAATTTCCCTCAATTTTTATGTGGATAATTTTTTTCTTATATCGAACAATTAAATAAATAATGATTTCGTAATTTTAAGGTTGTTTATTACTGAAAATCAAAAAAAATTTATAAATATAAGTATTTAGAAATAATAATTTTAGAGGTTCCGGATTTATTCGTGCCTAGAGGTGCCAAAACCCTAGTGCCGGTCCTGGTGGAATACAAACAAAAAGACAGGATAGTGATTTTATAAGCCTTATTTTCGTTCAGAAAATAGGTTAAAAAAGAAAGAGAATGATAAAAATATTCTCAAAAATTTATGTGAAAACAATTCTAAAATCAAATAATATTTTATACTTTTTTTTATATGATATAATAATGATTTGCAAGTTTTTCGATATACATAAAAATAATATTTTTAGAAATATACCATATTTGTTTCCCTTTTGTATTGAAACTATTAAATCTATTCTTGACATTTCGTATCTTTAAAATCTTATCATGGAATCTCAGTGAGAATGCCTAGATCTTTGTGATTGGTTAGAAATATTTCAAAATACCCACCACTGTCTACAATAGATGTCAAAACACGTGGCTCCCAGCATTCTTCGTTGTGGCTCGTTCACTTAAATAAATAAATGTTTTAAAAAATGTTTATGTATAATTTATTTTATATACTTTAATTACTATCGTAATTCGTATATATAATACAATAATCGAAATTCGTATCGATAATACAGTAAAATCTCGTTAATTCGAATAATAAATAAACTTAGTTACATTCTATAAGAAATAGATAAAATATCGAAATTCGTATCGATAATACAGTAAAATCTCGTTAATTCGAATAATAAATAAACTTAATTTTATCTATTTCTTATAGAATGTAACTAATTTTTTCAAAAAATTTTAATTTATTGTAAAACAGACCTACTGTTACAAATTGTAAACAATTAGGAATGCAACTGATGCAGAACTGTTAATATTATTTTGTTGCGAGCTTTTCAATATGATGATAATCTTAAGTTCTTAACACCCTACATCTAAATTATCTTTTAGTAAAGTACCCTTAGTCTAAAGTATCTTTTAATAAATATTTTTAAAGTTGCACAACGGTCTATTTAAAAGAAACCCATTCAATTTGGTCCAATCAATTTAGAGATCTGAAAAAATGATAAATATTTGATGATCATTTATAAATAGTTTTGTACATGACTTGAGATATATCATTTTAAAGATATTTAAATATAAATAGTTAACTCTTCAGATTATTTAATTCATGTAAAAATCTTTCTTTGTGCCATGAAAGATTAATTTTAAATATGACTCCAATCAACCAAAGATTTCTAAAGTGGCTCTTTGGGTTCATCCATAAACTACGTCACGCTATTTTGAACACTTTTT
>AYEL01028929.1:0-15624 GCA_000484575.1 Olivierus martensii | reverse complement strand
ACAACATATACCCATCAGATATTTATTTTCACTGTTATATGAATTAGTTTCAAAAAACAGTTTAACAAACATGGTTTACATCACTGGTGGAGTGTGTTGAATTTAAAAACATGCCAATTGTAAGACTTGTTTAAAAGTCACTAGTAAATGTTATGCATAGGCAGTGATGTTTATTAGTTTATTGTATTCTGTGGGACATAAAGGCCGGCACAATCCAGAATACAAGATTTAATAAGTTTAATGATTATTTTATCTGAGAAAAGGTGAAGTTTGACTGGCCAAGGAATGAATCTGTTAGCGAAGTGACTAATGATTCCAAGTAACTATAGGGGCCTATTTGTTAATAATGTGAACTAACAACGAATTTATTCAATTTAAAATAGGAAAATTTCATTCAGTTATACATTAACTTCATAGATTAAAATCAATATTTATCATAATATCAATGTCACTATAACGAAACAAAACAGAAATATCGATCTATTGATAATATACTGCACTTCATAATACTGTACAGTATTTTATCAAATTTATTAAAAATTCAGATGAATCCTATTTTAGATCAGCATGAATTTATTTTAAACACAAAGCCAATAGACAATGAAATATTTTATTTTTTCATAAATAATAAAATATGAATCCTATTTTAGATCAGCATGAATTTATTTTAAACACAAAGCCAATAGACAATGAATTTTATTATTTATGAAAAAATAAAATATAAGTTTTATTATTTCTACAGTATATATGATCTGTTATGAGAAAATGACTCATGAAAGTTGAATACTTCAGTATTACTTCTATCTCATGTCTGAAAATACTATTTTATTAACTGACCTAGCGAATAGAACTTTTAATAATTCAAAACCACATTATAATTGAAATAACTAGATATGCAATCAAAATTATCATATGTTTGATGTGATTTATATTTATTCTGTTAATCAAATTAATTCAGTTATTCAGTTGGTCTGTTAATTAGTAGCAACGAAATTAATCTAATTGCATTTCTAATTTTATTACCATGTTTTCCAAATAAGATAAAAAAAATATTTTATTAAAAAGCTATACTTAATAATATTACTTTTCGAAAATGTTTCTGCAAAGCAGAATTTTTGGCGGTAAATATTTAATATCTTAGTAAAGTTTTTCAGTACAAACTTGAGAGTAATTGTCTAAATATTAATTCAGTGTTCCCTCTTTTAATGATGACATCGACTAAGATTCGCTTCTAAAAGGGTCCCACTATTTATAATAATGGCAAATTTTTGCTATTGTAACAATATACAGTATTTATATCACATGGCCATCTTTTTCAGAATGATCTAAATGTTTTCTGCTAACCAGTTATATCCTTTTTTAGTACTGTACATGACTCAGCTGACTTAATTTTCAGTTCCTTTGAGATCCATTCACCTTAAAAGAAACTACTGCAATTATTTAATGCTCTATTTATGTTCCTTATGCTCTCCTTTTATCACTATTTATCCATGTTTTCTGTTAATATCAGTGCTTTATTTTTTCTGTACTAAAATTGTGTGTCTAAAACATATCAATTATGTTTTTAGAGTGAAAAAGTTCAACTTTCAAATTGGAACAAATTTTATCTGTGGGATATTTATGCTATATTCGATTAACGATAGCTTTCTGGAATCAATTAATATTATTAATTGACAGACTGTTGTACTTAAAACTAGGATGCAGGACTATGTTCCATAGTTAGTAATTACCTAAATTGAATCATTAAAAAAATAAATTACTAAAACAATATGAAATTAGTCGAAACACTTCATTGATTTTTAATTATAAAATATATCCGAAAATAATTATTCACAATTTGTTTAGTAAAACAACTGAGATTTAATGTTAAGAATACATTTATATGTTTGCATACCAATGTACTAGTCCAATATTTTACAAGCTAAAGCAACAGGTGAATAATAGCACAGTAACGATTATATATGAGATTCAAACATAGAAAACAGTAAAATTTACATATGATTTACTTTTAAATTCAACAAGATTCTATTGATTAGGTAACAGTAGCGAAGTTCAACATACGCTCATTTTTTTAATACAAAGAATTTCATTCATTACTAAATATATAGAAAATATCATGCCATCATAATATATACAAAGAACAAATACTAGAATATAAAAACTTTATTAACTCTTAAATGCGTTCTTAAAATGAGTCTAAAAATAACTGTTCACATTATTCTGGTTTACACAAAAATTTAATAAAAGTTTCTGTGGTTTGTCCACTTTCAAAAAAGAAGCTAACAATGAATAGAAATAAATTATGAAAGTTCTAAACATCCGAGTCGACATAAATGTTTTTGGTGGATACTTAATTTTAATGGAAGCGAAGAGATTTTCATTTAATTTCTGTAAAATTTTACTTAATTTTTGCCCAAAATTCAACATGTTTAATCACATCTTTTTCTAATAAATTTTTAATTACTAGCTTATAATCAAATCATAGAAAGCTATAATATTATTTTTCATTGGAATATAACGTTGTACTATGGAATATATATAAAGTAAAAACATTTTAAATTAATGATTTCTATATTTTTCACGTGTCTTACATAAGCTTACATTTGAAGTATAAGTAAACTTTTAAGATAATTTTGATTGTTTTACAAAAAATAAAATTATCTTAAAAATTTATTTTTATAAGAACTAGTCAAATAAATGATAATTTTCTGATAATTGACGGATCGTTACAAATACGCGATTGAATAAATAATGAACATTTTAGTATAAAATTTATGATGCATTAAGAACAAAGAAAAATTTGATGAATGTCATAAATTTTAAATGAGAAATTTTATAAGTAGTTACAAAATATTTTATGGTATAATGCAAATAATTTACGAAAATTAATAATTAAGATGTATTTTATACATTTTTTTTCTACTGTATAATCTAATTTAAAAAAAAAATAAGTGCGTGTTAACTACAATTATCATTATATTATCGCAAAATAATTACCAGAAAAATTATATTTAAAAATCTTGAACTATATAGTTATAATTCGAGCTTTAACTATCGTAGGAAGCAACGTTAATAATTCTATACAACTGCAAAATCTCATCAAGCAAATAATTAAGAAATAAAGTTTTAAAATAATTGTCGAGTTTCTGAATTCCACGGTGAAAATAAATGTGAATTATTGGAAGGAAACATTCTATTTTAAAACCAAACGGAAATTTAACTTTTCCCACTTTACTACACTTCCGTTCGAATCCGTTTCCGTGATTGAACATAATTTATTTTTTTTTTTTAAATATTTTATTTCTTTATTTCCAATTGTTCAACTACATTAAACAGAAAGGGAACATCAATTATAAAAGGCATGCTTTCCAAAATATCGCATCTACACTTATAAGAACACGTACGAAGTCTATATTCGATGCAAGTTTGGAGTTTAATACAGTATTTCATTTTTATTTAACACAACTACCGTCATTTTAGTTGTAGAAAATTAGCACCCGACTTCCTTTTTATCTCATAATGAATTCGGATAATCGACACTTTATTGCATTTTCTGTAAAAAAAAGGCTGCACGCTTTTTTTATTTAATGCTCTTATCTTCGCTTTTCTAAACTACTTTAAGAACGATTCTAAATGTATTCTATTATCAGAAATAAATTATCACCGGGGAAAAAAGTAAAATAAAAATAAAAATCGGACAGAATGACGGATGAAATTGGAAATCAATTAAGAAATAATTCAAACAAGCTTTAAAAAAAGTGAGATAAAAAATATATCCTTCATAAAACGTTGTTAAGAAAAATTAAAAGAATGGAATTGACTCATACTGAATTATTTTTATTGATAAAACGTTGTTAAGAAAAATTAAAAGAATGGAATTGACTCATTCTGAATTATTTTTATTGTACGGTATTTGCAAGAAAACGGCAGTGTGTTTTTTTTTTTTTTTTACTTTTATTACAAAAATTAATGAACTGAGCGCATTTTAACTATTTTTGAAATTCTTTTATAGTTGTAAAAGTTACTGAACCGTGTCTATTAAAGTTATTTTAAAATCTGGAAAAACTGCAAATAAAACAAGCTGATACGATTATGAACTTACCGTTACTCTTTTTTTTTTTTTTGCCAAGGCTACGTTTCCATCAACAAAGGGAAGGATTTTTTTTTTTTTTTTTTTAAGCCAAGGCTACGTTTCCATCAACAAAGGGAAGGAGAAAAAAAGACTAAATCACGATCCATAAAATATGAATGTGTTTCCATAAGTAGAACGAAAATATATTTGTTTAATCATAACTAAAAGTAAATTTTATTATTGAACATTATCAATTTACAGTACAAACATTTTCAAACAGTAATACAGTATATAAATAAACAGGCTAATAATTTACAATACCAACAGTTTCTTTTGGAATATTTTTATTAATATTAATTAATGTATACCAATCGAAATTACTTCTATATTTTGATTAAAATAAGTTCGAAAAATATTTTTTTTTTTTACAATATATATATTTTTTACTAATAGTAAACTATGAGCTTGATGAAAACTGGTGAGATTGCTACGATTCTGCTATAAGTTTGAATTCAAAACTTCTATAAGTGTATTATATCACATATAATCTTCACATAAAATTTGAAATGCCTTACAGCACACATAATTGTGATCCTAACTAGTTTAAATGGATAAATCTGATATGAGCGTAACGTTTGCTTTCAGCAAGTTTGAGTGCTGAAATACGTCAAACACGGCATTATTTAATGAAAAATGATAAAAATATTACTCACAGCAAATCTTCCGAATTAATTTCATTATTCATACAAATAAAATATTAGCTTTAATTGTTGAGATGCATCAAAATGTGACAAAACTACTGACGAGATCGAATTCCGACGTCGGAGTAAACAATGGGAATCTATAAAGCAGTAATTAATTTTAAGAACTACTGCTTTTTACATAAATTATAAATCATCATATGCACAGTTAACTTAAATTAAAAATTTTTATTTAATTTTACTTCGTTTTGGTACCGATTAAAACTGCTTTGTTGATAAAAAAATCTGTAAAATCGATATCATCAAAATTTGACTCATATCGATTTTACAAATCGCACTCGCAAAAAATAAAGTATTATTAAAATCTATAAAATATATAATAAATTCGTTAAAAATTTTCTATATTAAATACTTTATAAATAAAATAGCAAGGAAAACAATGCTGAGAGATAATTACAAAAATTTTTTATTTTGATATTAATCATTATTTAATATAAAAAAAATCAGTTGAGGTAGATCGAGTGTTGGCGACATTAAATTTTAATTAGCTAAAAATTTTAATAATCGCGTATTCAATTTAATATTGTAAACTAATTATTTAAAAATTATATCACGATTATTAACAAATTTGAATATCGATTACTGTATAGACATACGTATGTATGTAAAAGTACTGCTTATTTGCGATAAGCAAATTTAAACAGCCCTATTTTTATGTATAAAATTTGTATTTAAGTAGTACTATGACAAAAAATGATATTTTCAAGAGTAAAATTAAATCGGTAGACGTCTGAAAATTAAATAAAATTATATTCAATCGTTAATTAGACAGGTTTCCTAAATTTTAAGCGTTAGTGTCGTGTAATTACTCGTACTTGAAAGGATTTTTACAGAATATTTAACGTCGGGTAGACATATGCTAACATAATACTGTACACAGTTATTACCCGTTTCATAATAACTTTTAATATCTTATCGTGCCACGTGTTGTTACACGATCGGATATGATAAGTCGGGACGTACTAGTTTATAATGCTGACATCCCTTATCTCGGTGGTTTCTTTATGTAGCAGTGCCTTTCTTTCTTATAGAAAAAAGTTCGCCGTTCTCCCTCTTTTCATTAAATAACTCTTGCAAAAATTTATTAGAATATATGGAAGCTACGATAATCAGCATTTATGAAAGGGGTCGTTTTCGAAAGCATCCACTAATTTTCATCATCGCTTTCGCCAGACTTGAGAGATGCACTCCATGCTTTGGAAAACGATGCCTTATCTCTTTGCGTTTCTCTTTCGCTCACCAGAAGTACCGAATCGTGATAAGAATACATATCGGAATGTTTAAATTTACCTAACGTTACAGAGTTTTTAAAATTTCATATTTTCTTTTTACTATTATCTAAGAAACAAAGTTCCGTCAAACTGTAGTAAGAAGTTCAAAACAAGTTTTTTTTTTTTCCATTTGTCAGATATGTTAATTATGTATTCCAATTCGTAAACACAGAAAGTTTGATTTTCTAAAATTTCTACGCTTTTTATTCTGCTTTATTTAAATTATAAGTTATTACTATACGATGGAATTTTAGTAACTGAAAAATTCCATATTTTCACCATTAAACTAATCCCAGAGAAGTTACAATCTTCAAATTTTTTAAAACATTATAAACACTATTGAGTAGTACTGAGATAAATTTTTTTTAATATAATCAACATTGAGACATGTTAAGAAACTCTTTGTAGTACATCATCAAATAATATTGTGTTAAACTTAAATGCACGCTTACCTACTCGAATCTTATACAGTACAAATTTCATTACAGAAGGAAGCACAATTCTTATCTAATTTAATTGATTCTGTTTCACGAATAAAGTTTATTATTATAATTTAGTTTAAATGTTATATAGGATAATAATATAATTAACTCAAATTTATTATCTTTAAGCGTTAATAAATTATGATCCAGATGGAGTTTGGATACATCGTTACGGTTCGAGATTCGCTCCTTACTTGTTAATAATAGAGCAAATCGCAAAAAATAAACTTTTTAGGTATAATCTTCATTTTACAAGTTAATTGTAGTTCGATGTTTGCCATTCATATCATTTTTCTTCCGTCACGGAACGTTCCCGATAAAAATGTTTTCCGCTTTTCTTCCACGCTGTTCGATTAAATATCTGTATGTACAATACTATGTTTGTTTGTATGTGACTTGGCAAGGTGCCACGTTCAAATACAGTATTACATCACAGTGTTTTATTTTTAACAATTTTTAACGAAACTTCTATATTTACTTTGTTTTTGATTAGTGATTATTTGATTTTGTGTCGTTTCTTGTAAGTGAATTAATAAATATTTATTCGCTTAATTTTTTTTTATTCGTTGCGTGCCACTGTTTAGATGGTTAGAATAAATGCTACAAACAACACAACATAAATATAGTATATAACAATAAAATAATTTAAAATTTAATATTTTTTTAAAGGAAAATTCATCAAACTAGATAGAAACATTGATTTTTAAAAAATTAATTAACTTTTATACTCGTATGTGAGAATACTGTACACGATAGAGTATGCTATCCATAATATATATATATGATGGTCGCAGATCATGATATAAATTTGATGTAAGTGTAGAAATGATTATTTATTTTGTAAACTTTTAATGGAGAAACTAATTGGTGTTTTCAGAAATAAGGAATTAACGACAGAATTAGCAAATTAGGCATTTTAAATTACGAGCATATAAATTTTTAATCATTTATGCTGGAGATAACCTTTGAGAACCAATATAATATATGAATGATGCACACAAAATTGCAACTTATTATATAATTTCATGCATAACTAACTTTTTGCGACGCCATTTTCGTATGCATGCAGAGTATCAATTGTCATATTTTTAATATTATTTTCGAGATTAATTTTAAATTTAAGGATTAATTATTATAGCTTATCTTGTGATTAAAATAATAACTGCAAATCTATGAATCATTTTGTTTTGAAAACTGTGTAAGTCTACTGAACTCAAATTTTATTTTGAGAACGTATTTAAAAAGCGATTGAAGTGAAGAAATTAAATTCTTACAACAAATAATTCCTGAAACATAAAAAAAGGTTAATTAAGATCGCATGTATTAAGTTTATAATCCATTTTCACGTGAATATTTTATTATAAAGGAAATACAATTAAAATAATTTTAGGCGGATAAAACTAAAGCGAAAAAAGTGTGGTATTAATCCTATTTGAAGCTGGCGAGTGAATACTTTTACTACTAGTCATTAAACGTTTAGAAATTTAATCGTTGTAATCAGTGCATAATTTAAACTTGCTTAAGATGAAATCGTGTCCCAAGACTTAATGATTGTGTGGTTTTAACTGAAACCTGAATTAATTTTATAGTAAAAACTAGCGGAAGATATTCAAGACAGATTGGAAGAAGGGTGTTTAATCAAAACGTTGCTTTGATTCAGAAACGTTAAAAATGTGTTTTCGAGAAAATAACAGCTCATTTTAAACACAGACAAAAATATAAAATTTTCAGGTTATGCATTGGTTCCACACTGCTGGCAACAGTTCTAATAATAATCGAAATCTGATGTCCTGATTGTTATGAACTATACTTAGAATCTCTAACCGAATACTAGATCGAATGATATAATGATTAATGTCACGCCGAGCGAATAAATTTATCTGATTTTTTCCATAATATATATTTCATTTTTAGCTGTATTCTATTTATTAAAATGCGTATTATTAATTAACAGTTATTTGATAAAATCCACATCATATAACATGGCATAGCTCAAATTAACAACAGTATATCGATATTATATAGCAGAAATGTAAGAATATTATTATTATTATTACTCTTATTTCAAAAGTTTCACTTGTTTCTTGAATACGCTCCGTATTTAGTAAACAAAATTTAATCGTTTTGATCACAAAAAGCAGATTATTTTTCTTCGCAAAACTAATTGTAATCACGATAAATTGTTACGCATGATTTTTGCATTTATCGGTGAAGTTAGAAACTAAAATAACCTTTTTTTTTGCATGTAATAACTGAATTAAGTACAAATCTCTCGGATTATTTTATCAAATTACGAAACTAATTTTAGAAAACAATAATGTATTTAATATTTTCATGATACTATAAATTAAGATATAATTCTGAAATTAATGTGAAACATGATCGAGTGTTATACTAACAAGTAAGATTATTATCTACTTAAATAAAAGGAAAGAAAATCATATACGGTATTCAATTTGTTTGCGTATTTGCAAAATATCTATAGGAAAAAAATCACAAAACATTCAAACTTTTCAGTTACTAACCAAACATAATAATTCTGTCCAGTATTTAGAGGATCTAATCTAATAGTCAAAAAAAGAATAGCAAATATCACTAATTTTATATTGCCTATCTAATATTCTTTTCCTGATATTTGGATAAAACTCAAAATTTATTTTTTTCCTGTTCGATATATAAAATAAATAGCAGAGGAAAACATATATTATAATTCAATAGACTATAATAAAAAAACAGAATATTTTAATAGTTCTATTAATATAATAAAATCGAAGTTGAATTGTTACCTAATTTTTTCAAATTATTGTTATATATATATACTAGATACAATATAGAACTTTTGACATTTTTTTAAACAGCCATGCAAGCAATATTGCAAATAAAGTAATACTGGTAAATGCTTTTGCTTAAATTCTTCTCTATATCGCTTGGCATAAGGTTCTGTGGCAGGAAATTTTATTAGAAAAATTTCTTTAAATTAAATTATTATTTGAATTAATAGTAATTTATTATTTTTTTTTAAATGTAAAGATGTATAATAAATAGGTCAAATTCCCGGCAGGTCTTTGACGTTAGTAAATTTTACGCTAAGTAACGACTCCACTTTATAGTAAAACTGCCAATTTATAGGCAATAAATTTTAATTCCTATTGAACTAATGCATTTTAAACATGTGATAATGTTAAGAACTTCTTAAATGCTGTATATTTAATATTGAGCAGGCATAAAATTAAGTACGATTTATATAATAAGTACCGACGAATACATGAGAAATTTTCGTTAACATTTTTTTTAACATCATTTCTCGAATATTTATTTAAATTCAAAAGCGAAAAAAATAATTAAAGAATCGCGACCGAAAATATTTGAGAAAATTCTGCGACAATTTCTTCTACATATTATTCGATTAAAAATAAAATAATAATAATAAAAAAAATCAAAACATTAAATTTATATAACACAGTCCAAAAAAGCAAAACATGCCATTCATGTTCATAACTAAATCGTTAATTTTTGCAACTTTCTACTTAAAAAATGAAAAAAAAAAAAAGGAAAATCGTTATTTTTTAATTTAGTCATTTATTTAATTTACCTTTTTTTATTGCCACACATTATTAATAATATTCATAACCGATATAAAAGTAATAGTTAATAATCATAACAGATATGGACATTACTTAAAGAAAAAGTTATAAAACTTATATCAAGATAAATGTTCCTATAAATTTAATACTGTTTTACGACAGAGTCGAAATCAAAAATTTTTTTTTTCTTTTTAATGACGCGTATAAGGAATTCAACTAGAAATAGTAATCATTTTAAAATATATTTGGAAAATTACTGTATTCATAAAAGTGGAATGGAGAAAATTTCGATATCAGCTGGAATCAAAATTTAAATCGAATGTATTCAATGAAAAATTTCAAAGTTCATCAGATAAATGCTGTCTTTCGGTCGATTTTGATCTTTTGTTAGTCTCTTTACATATTTAAAATTGAATATCAGTATCGATTTAATGCAGTATTTGATCAGTACATTCTAAGCATGCTGTGAAAAAATAGGAATGCACAGTCCTACGAATAATTACCGATAGATACTTACCATTAAAAAAAATTCATTTTTTATGGTATGCATTCATCAATACGAAAACAAAATTAATTTTATAAATTGCAGGAATCTATAAAAAAGCATTACCGCACTTCATCAGTATTACTATTATAGTCATTTTCTATTGTAAATTATGCAACCAGAATCAATTTTATCAGCACAGATAAAACAGAATTTAAAAGGAAAAAAAAGTTTTCGTTCTTGTTATTCGTCGCAATTTAGCAGCTTATAAAGAATTTATGCTTTATCATTCACTTTTAAAAAATCTGTTTCCAATAAAATAAAATATTAGTGCCCGTAATCTAAAATGATGCGATTTATTACGCTACAATTTTGATACGCGTTTGACGATTGCCATGCCGAACACTCGTTCGTTTTTTTACAATTTTTTTTGATAAAATTCGTTTTGCTTCACGAAATTTTCTTTCCTACATTGATAGTTTAGCAAGCCAGTCGAAAACTTTTTACTCGGAGATTACAAATCTCAGATGTGTTCTGTACTCTCCGCCATGTAAATGAGCGTTATAAATTTATTACAGTTGTATGCCAGATTTAATTACAACAATTAATTGTCAGCCGAGTAATTTGCATATTTTCCACGCATACGTTCGAACAACAAAGAGAGAAAGGGGGAAAAAATTCGTTATTCACTTTAAACAATCGGTATTTTTCAATTTTATAAAAAATATATATGTATACCATTAATTAAAATAAAAATACAATACGCGAAATTATTAAATTACTTTTGTTATAAAAATACTGCTGTTGATGAGTTATATTCCATAATAGTTTTTGTTGTTAATCTGTTAATGCATCGTCGAATGCATTAACTACTTTAAAGAAAGTTAGAAAATTAAATTTTAAAACAAGTAGAATATTATATGCGATGTAACACGTGTAATGATTGAGTGTTACGTTGAAGAAATACGAATTCATGAAAATCTTTTCCGTAACACAGACACATCTAAATTTTAAAACAAGTAGAATATTATATGCGATGTAACACGTGTAATGATTGAGTGTTATGTTGAAGAAATACGAATTCATGAAAATCTTTTCTGTAACACAGACACAACTAGTAAGATATCGAATTGAGTAGATAAGAGATCTCTGTATCCCCTGTGGTGCTTTCTTCTCCAGTAATGACTGGATGTTTTGCAAGCAATCACTTTTAAGGGTACGACAAAAAAATAATTTTCGAACAAACATCGACTTTTTTTTATTTCTTTGAAGTAACTTTTCTGCATAATGTTTTCCAAATCGCATAAGAATAGCACCAGATAAATATAATTCACTAGTAAAAAAATTAAAAGGCAAATTTTTTGCTGACATACAAGCTTAGAAAACTTAAAAAAAAACTTCTGAAAGTATTAATTAGAAACATAAAAAATTATAAAACGAGATAGAAATTCTTGAATTTAAAACTTTAGCTGTTTAAAAAAAAATTGTTTTGCATATAAATTGATATCTATTTATATTTCTAATTTCCTCTCTTCATGTAAATCCATAAGTTTACACAAAATAACCTTTCTTTAGTCATTCTGAATGGCAAAAATAAACTGTAATCGAACTTTTCTCTCTCAAATAGAATTCTATGAAATGGAAACAGAATTCGACTTTTCTTTGTCTTTTTTTTACTATTTATTTTTTTAAATATTTAACTACAGGTTTCTTGTAGAAATTGAATTTTAAGATAACTACTGATCGTACAAGCAGAAATATCAATTTAACATCCTGTTAAAATTTGCTTTTAGAACATTAGAAGCCTTTGTTAAGATTTCGTAAACGATGGACGATAAAAATGATTATAAAATGTTACGATGTCATAATAAAAGATAATTAATTATCGACATTTTTAAAGATTGGTTCATTATAATATTTAAAAAAATAATAATAATATTTCGTGTATGCAAATTCGATTTAAACCAATGACCTTTCAACAGTGATAAATTAAATAAAAAATAAAAAAAATATTTAAATATAAAGGGTGCGGTCAAACATTACTTGTAGAAATTTAAAAACTAATTTTAATGTATTTTTTTCTGCAGTATTTAGACTAAAACTGGAGCAAATTATGTCATAGAACACATAAAATACACGTTAGCTGTGATATTTTTGAATGCATACACTATATAAAAGATTGTATTTACCGAATTGATCAGAAGATTTTGTATTCGATACTTAAAGATATTTAAACTAATTTTTATTGCATGAACATTCGGTATAGTTATTCATAAGATTAGGTGGTCTTAAAGATATTTAAACTAATTTTTATTGCATGAACATTCGGTATAGTTATTCATAAGATTATATCCAGGTCGTCTAATAAAAATTACATTGATAAAATTTTAGATATGTTTCCTGGTGATTTTCTTTAAGGATATCAATGCTTGAGCGATACTTTACATGTATAATTTACGGAAAATTATACATAATATGATAAAATTTTCCTCAATACTAACAAATAGGGACGTTCAACAATGCATTCGCTATATTCATACGTATAAATATTCATAACTATCCTCTTCAATAAATTACAGTATATAGAATACTTTGTTAGCATTTCCATTTCTGTCTTATAATCTTCATCAATTCGTTTTATAACATAAGGAATCACGTTTTTGTTCAATCTAGAAAATAAGGCTTCTAATAAATTAATTTTTCTCCTTTTATCTCAGTAAATAAATCGCACGGCTTGTTTGCTTATAGCAAATGTTTAAAGAATAAAGTACGAAAATTCAATAGTTTGTTACGAAATAATTTTTGCATCAAGTCAAACTACATTTTATAAAATTTAAAGGAAAGAGTGAATTAAATGCTATATTTTTTCAATGTATCTGTTATAAAATAATCTACGTGTCAGTTCTATTTTTGTAATTGCAAACAAGTGTAGTCGGAAGACAACTACAAAAAAAAAGTAAAAAAAAAATCGCCATTCCTTAAAAATGAATTAATAATCTTGCCAAACATTGACATGTTGAATGACGGGGAGAAATTCGAATTAATACAGGACCTTTGATGGACAGTTTTAAAAACATTTTTTTTTTAGAAATTTTGGAATAAAATACTCTGTTATTTATTTATAATTAATAATTACACTAAATAAATACGCATTTGAATGAAGAGAAGTTCAAAATCTGTTGAAATACATTGACATTTAAATTTCAATATGCAATACAAGTTCGAAAGAGAAAAATATATATTAAGAATAAAAAAAACCCAAGAATTTTTTACAACAAATTTATAAACTTTAAAAGGATGGGGTGATTACTTCAACTACACCACTGATTGCTCATCCACGACACAGAACCAAATAATATGTTGGGATCACAGTCGAGCCAACTTTACTTATTTGGAAGAACAGTGACTTATTAGAGACCATTAGAGCTGGAGAAGGGTGGCATTTAACTTGAAATGGAGCTCTGATCTGGTACTGGAATCAAAAATCACTCAACTATTCAAATGGTAAGAATGGTCATAAAAAAATATACATATTATGTGTATCTATAGTGCTTAACATTATTCATACTGTGTATTATTTAAAGACACTATTGCTATTAAATATTTATTTAAATTTAAATTATGAGTAGTTTAAACTATTTGATAATGAAAACTAAATAAAAAATCATATTTTACACTTGCATTATTTATTAAACAATAAAATGAAATTATAAAAACTTGTACAGTACAAATGATAAATTAATCGAGTTTGAACGATAACCTTTGAATGCACAGTATTAAATCTTCTTAAACTGAAATAATTTTAAATGATGACAATATTAATTATCTTCTAATATAGATAACGTATTTTTTAAGGAGGATTTGCAACGATGTACTTAATTAAGAACACAAAATCAGAATAATTCTATAATTTCTATCAAAACTTAACCGGAAAACAATTATTTTATGACAAATATTTTAAAATAATTCCCGAAATTTAAATATCCATCATCTATACGGTGTTTAACCGAAAGATGAATTTGTTTCTAATATTTTTGTTTTCTCTCCAATAAAAATTCAATCTTACTTTGCCTTTCAGTTTTTTCTCGGAGTATTTTTTTAATATTTTGTTACTTTTTACTGTTCTTGTAATAATCATATCCAGGTATTATGATTCTATCGTTAATTTTGAGATCTTTTTCAAGGAACCAATATAAAACTTTGTGATAACAAATAGAAAATTATTTTTGGAAAAGTTTTTGCTCCTAAATATATTGCAAATAAATAAATAACAACAGAAAATAAGACAGACGTCACAATCAGGTATGTGTGACGTCTATCTTGTGCTTCTATGGTCCAAAAAGAAATATGAGTTACTAAAAATAAATATACTACTAGTCTTTTTCTACTACTATTAGTTTTTTTTTTTTTTATTGATCACGTTGTTTCATCTTTGATTAAAATACTATTTTATTGTCGATCACGTAGCAGAAATCATTAATTTTTAATGGATAACGTAAAGCAAATTATCTCAAGAAAAGCTGGCCGAATAAATATATAGATTGTTATTAATACGATTACCCAGTCCAAAAAAATAACACAAGATATATTTTCGGTTCGTCAAACAAAAATGGTTGGGAACCGTTGATCTACTTAATGCACCAGTGGCTGTTGATTGATTTAATCACCTGCGTGCAGGACCGTGATAATGTTTATTTTGTTGTGTAAAATAAAATATCTGATATACATATCAACCATAAGCTTTGAATTAATTTGGATTTTAAATTCTTATGCAATTATTTGTGCGATGCATACCTAAATAATATTTCCTTTTATCTCTGATTTATAATTCCAATTAAAGTTAAATTAGAGATTATTTAAAATTATTTAAGAGTGGAATGTAAAGTTTGGAAAGTAATTAAGAAATTATTGAAGTTTATGGGAAAATTAATGTATAAGAATAATTTAAAATAGTTTAAATAAAATGTTTC
>AYEL01028928.1:0-12924 GCA_000484575.1 Olivierus martensii | reverse complement strand
ATTAAAGAGCGATAAACTAATGCAAATATCTGAATTATAGGCTAATCATCAATTTAAAAAAATAATATCTAAATGAATAAGATCTTTCGCAACTTTTATATATGAAGTGTTGAGAATTACACATGAAACAGTAAATAGACAGTATAAATGTTGAAATTTAATCAAGGTTTTTGTTTGAGCTAAGAAAGCAGTTATCGCTGGGATAAATATTTTATTACATATTTATCACAGCGACTTCAGTGATTTCTAATACTGTAATAATTTGAATAGCGGTTCATTATAATTGGACAGCACTGATAGAGAGTATAAATTTGTGCCTACCAAATTTCTTGTACAAGAGTTAGGGTAATCTATCTAATTTTGTTTTAGAGATTCTTATCTATAATTGGTATTAAAATTTTTTCTAATACAATAGGAAAATTCCAATATGAAAAATCAATGAAATCACAATAAAATTTCATTTAATCTACTTGTTAGGAATATTAATTTGATTATCCAGTATAAAATGATAAATTCTAATTTAATTATATTTTTATAATATTTTCTGAAATACAAATGAAGAAAACATTAGTGTAGAGACCCAGGGTCGGGCCTGCAGGAAAATATCATAGCTGAACGAAATACCTTCTAAAAATCGTCATATTTCATCGGAGTTGTTTGACAGAACTCCCTTTTTTTGTGTCTCGTTTCTCCCTTGATTGACCTATATTTGACCGACGGAGGAGGATAAATTTACGTATAATTCAAACTCCGATATCTTACATTGTAATAAGATTTGTTTAATCTGGAAATAAAACTGGTTTCCAAAAAACATTATATTTATGCATTCCATTTGTTATTAAATAGCATATCGAGTACTAAAGCCCCTCCCCTTTTTTTGTAACTGCGGCCCTCCATATATCTAGTAAACACAGTTATGGCCCAATTTAAAAAAATAATATCTAAATGAATAAGATCTTTCGCAACTTTTATATATGAAGTGTTGAGAATTACACATGAAACAGTAAATAGACAGTATAAATGTTGAAATTTAATCAAGGTTTTTGTTTGAGCTAAGAAAGCAGTTATCGCTGGGATAAATATTTTATTACATATTTATCACAGCGACTTCAGTGATTTCTAATACTGTAATAATTTGAATAGCGGTTCATTATAATTGGACAGCACTGATAGAGAGTATAAATTTGTGCCTACCAAATTTCTTGTACAAGAGTTAGGGTAATCTATCTAATTTTGTTTTAGAGATTCTTATCTATAATTGGTATTAAAATTTTTTCTAATACAATAGGAAAATTCCAATATGAAAAATCACTGTAATAATTCGAATAGCGGTTCATTATAATTGGAC
Source organism: Olivierus martensii (assembly GCA_000484575.1). Lineage (NCBI taxonomy): Eukaryota > Metazoa > Arthropoda > Arachnida > Scorpiones > Buthidae > Olivierus > Olivierus martensii. Next base: position 11,576 of record AYEL01028928.1, on the reverse strand, counting down.
AGCACTGATAGAGAGTATAAATTTGTGCCTACCAAATTTCTTGTACAAGAGTTAGGGTAATCTATCTAATTTTGTTTTATAGATTCTTATCTATAATTGGTATTAAAATTTTTACTAATACAATAGGAAAATTCCAATATGAAAAATGAATGAAATCACAATAAAATTTCATTTAATCTACTTGTTAGGAATATTAATTTGATTATCCAGTATAAAATGATAAATTCTAATTTAATTATATTTTTATAATATTTTCTTAAATACAAATGAAGAAAACATAAGTGTAGAGACCCAGGGTCGGGCCTGCAGGAAAATATCACTTCACACTTGAACGTAATTCTGTGGAGTTGACAATTTAATAGTCAACATCGGGTGAATGTGTCTTTCTTTCAGCCAGCCGAAGGTACTCTGTTCTCCACCATCCCCGAAAGAATAATAAACATGATGCAATTCGGATTATATGACGGTTCAAATGTCGTGCAGGTGTCTGGTGGGGTCGTCATGAAATATGTAACCGGGGGTCGTAGTAACAATACTCTGTTCTCCACCATCCCCGAAAGAATAATAAACATGATGCAATTCGGATTATATGAAGGTTCAAATATCGTGCAGGTGTCTGGTGGGGTCGTCATGAAATATGTAACCGGGGTCGTAGTAACGACTTCCCAGGAAAAAGGAGTAATATGTTTATTTATCTTAATCAAGAAGTAAGAGGGAGACTGGAACAAAGAAGTTCAGTTGGTGCCAGCCCAAAAGAGAAGACGGTCTCCTATTCTTGAACTCCTGAAAGGTTGATACTTGACCATTAGAAAAGTTGATCACACTTTCATTGCAAATAAGGACGACTAGAACTGAGACTGTTGGTGTAAATCCTCTTGTCGACGGAGAAAGGCTACACCTTGGTCACACAGAATATTAAGACTGAGTGGTTGATTGGAAAGGACTTTGGTGCTTCATCTGAGCAAGGACTGTCCTTATATCAACGGATTGCACCCGCCAAAGAGGGAAAACTGCCTCATCAAACCGACCGAGATAGAAGTACCACCACACCAACCACAGGAGAAGTAACCCCAGCCAGTATTCCTCACCAAGAATGACTGCCGGAGAAAACCATATCTGTAATCAAGGTATTGTCCTCCGACGCTGACTGTCGAATTATTGTATTTAAATTCTCTCTTCAATAAAAGAAGATGTTTGTTTACGCAAACGTTGTTTCTGTATCCATCATTGCCTGAGAACTCGTTACTCATCCTTTCTCACGCCACAGATCGCAACTAGGTTATCTGCCTGTTGAGCATCGTTCAATTCTTATCTTGTGGGCTCAGTGGGCCGTACGGGCCTCACATAAGCATATAACAAGATTTTTTTTCACAGATCGCAACTAGGTTATCTGCCTGTTGAGCATCGTTCAATTCTTATCTTGTGGGCTCGGTGGGCCGCACGGCCCTCACATAAGCATATAACAAGATTTTTTTTTTTTAGAATTTAAAGAGTGAAAATTAATGAAAACAGTAATGCTTAACTATTTTCCATTATAATGAAAAATATTTTTGTAAAAGGAAAGAATTACAGTCAAACCCCAATAAGACACCCCCTATTAAGCTTCCACCCTCGCTGACTGCCAAGAAATTTGGCAGAACGGATCTTCTCTATGTTAATGGAATAGGCAAACCCCGATAAAATGCCATCCACCAGTAGAAACATCTAAACAAATATTCCTTTTGGTATTGTATTTGCCCTCGTTAATCCGGCAGGGGCTTGTAAGATGACTTACATCCCGAAGTTCATCGTTACAGTTTTAAAAGATCTCTGGATTCATTTTTAACCAGGAGGTGGGAGAGATGGAGTTAACGATTAATCATATGTCTCTTTAAGCCTGGTTCACACCTAGGTTGTAGAAAATTTAAGATTGTTTCCATCGTTTATTGTGTACTAAGCAAATAAGGATACTGTACAGTAAGTGTACATTGTGTTTTACAGAGAAGTCAAAGTAGAAGATCAGAACAGCAAATAGACATGTTTTGATGTAGTATTGTACATATATGGTACAGTATACTATACTGTAAAGTATATAGTTATTTTAGAAATGTTAAGTTTGCACATAAAATATAAATGTACTGTATTTTATTAAATTTAATAAATTCTGAGTTCATTTTCACTTCTATACTACACGTTTTTGATAAACCGCCAACCCTGATTAGACGCCAAAATTGTCTCCAAACAGATGGTGGCGTCTAATTGGGGTTTGAGTTTATATAAAATCAAATTCATTCACCAAGCTGAATTTGCAAACAACTGAAATCTATTCATAGTATCCAAGAAAATATAATACTTGTAATAGCAACCTATACTGAAAATCTCAAGTATATATCTTAAAAAAATTATGAATATTACAATTTATCCAAATATTCAAAATTTTGATATTTATGCATTTGATGAAAAATAAAATTTCAGGGAAGTATGTTGTGAAAGAATATTGGCAGAATATGTGATATTACAATATTAAAATTTTCCAAAATTTTAAGTAAAATTATTTCAAATTTGATATTAAATTTAATTTGTACCAAAAACTGATTCCATAATCTAATAATCTGAATTTTAAATATTTATGATTCTATGTAATAATAAATTCTGTACCATATATATAAAAAAATTATTTAATTGTTAGCATTGGGCTAGACAAATATATCCATATGAACTGAAAAGTTATTGAATGGAAAATTGATATTTATATTAAAAAACAGCTTTACCTGTAAAACTGAAATATCTTTCTATAATTATCCAAAAAATATGTATGTAAGCCCAAATAACCAATAAAAGACCCAGTGGATGTGGCTAGTACTACACTCCGAGTAAATATCATTCCTTGTTTAGTTAGAAACCAACCAGCTTTGTTCATTTTGCAAAAATCTGCAAAAAAATTAAAAATAATTATGAATTAGATTAAAATAAATACATATATCTATATATATATAAAATGCAATGTTTGTCTGATTATTATCTGTCTGTTCCACATAGGCTCTCATATCTAGGTGGGAAGTCTCCAATACCCCATGAGTAACAGAGACTATCTTCAGTTGAAATTACCTCAGCAAGTAGGACATTTTGGAATGGCAATAAAAATACTTTCATTTAAATCTTTCAGAACTGTGTTCAAATTTGATATAATATTATAATTGCACTAGTATGATATGTGATGTAACTATGGATGAAATTTTTGATAACAGCAAATAGCAAAGGAATCTTGGATGATATCACAATGACACCACATCATTGTGATGGTAAAATCATTGTGACATAATACAGTGGTGCCTTTCAATTCGACATTTGAGTTTTGCAGGTTGGCACATTGTATATACAGTGATGCGTCGCAATTCGACATTTGAGTTTCGCAGGTTGGCACATGCGCGTGCATGGAATTGTGGTGATGTCATTCGCTATTTGTCAGTTCTTTTTGGGCTACTTTAGTGTTTGCTGAGTCATTTGCTATTTGTCAGTTCTTTTTGGGCTACTTTGGTGTTTGCCAGTCATTTGCTATTTGTCAGTTCTTTTTGGGCTACTTTGGTGTTTACCCATGTTGTTTGTGTTAATTTTCAATTCTACATTTTTAAAGTAAAAAATTTGTAATTATTATTATTTTTTTGAGTGAAATGTAAGGGTTGAAGTAAAAAATTTGTAATTATTATTATTATTTTGAGTGAAATGTAAGGACTGTGTTGTTTTTGTTAATTTTTAATTCTAAATTTTTCAGAAAGTAAAATAAGTGTTGTTTGTGTTAATTTTCAATTCTTCATTTTTCAGAAAGTAAAATATTGTGTTTGTGTTAATTTTCAATTCTACATTTTTCAGAAAGTAAAAATTTTATTGCCCGTGTTGTTTGTGTTAATTTTCTATTCTACATTTTTCAGAAAGTAAAAAATTTGTTTTCAATTCTACATTTTTCAGAAAGTAATTAACTTGTAATTATTATATTCAATTCTGCATTTTTCCGAAAGTAAAAAATTTGTGCAACCATAGTTATTATTATTATTTTCTTGCTACATTTTTCAGAAAGTAAAAAATTTGTAATTATTATTATTTTTTTAGTGAAATGTAAGGATGGGTTCAAAGAGAACTGACCAGAGGAATAATTCCAAAAAGAAGAACATTTGATTGAGCAAAGAGACAGAACTGACCAGAGGAATAATTCTGAAAAGAAGAACACTTGATTGAGTAAAGAGATGAACCTGAGGAATAATTCCGAAAAGAAGAATATTCAATTGAACAAAGAGACGAGGAATAATTCCGGAAAGAAGAACACTCAATTGAGCAAAGAGACGAAGAAAAAAAATTGTAGATAAAGTGCAGAAAGGTAGAACAATTAAAATGTAACAAGTAGTGTTCTTAGGACAACTGTGGCAATGTTTTACAACAGAGAGAGAAGTCTATGGGTAAGGATGTCTGCTGGAAGACTTCATTCCAACATCCAAGGGCTAATAAATAGACAACTGTGGCAATGTTTTGCAATAGAGAGAGAAGATTATGGGTGCTAGGGCGTCTGCTGGAAGACTTCATTCTAACATCCAAGGGCTAATAAATTGTGTTGTGTATAAAATAGTCTCATGCTGGAAGACTTCATTCCAACATTCAAGGGCTAATAAATTGTGTGTTATGTATAAAATATTGTATTTTGTAATTTAGTATGTTACACAATAGTAAAACACACATAATAATGTAAATAATATAGTGTATCTTTCTCATCTCATCCGTTAATGAAGTGGGATGGGGATTGATAACAAATTAATCTATTTTACATGGTCTTATATGGGAAATATTGTCCTGCAATTCGACAGTTTCTCAATTCAACATTGGGGAAATATTGTCCCACAATTTGACAGTTTCTCAATTTGACATTACTTCGGTGACAGATTAGTGTCAAATTGCGAGGCACCACTGTATTCTAGTTAAATCAATGTTAAAATTATAGACAAAAAGCCAATGGAATCTAAATGTTAAATTATATGAACTATGTGGTAAAATCTATAAATTCACAGGATCTGGGCCTGACATATTGAACCCCATTTTTCAACTTCCAATTCATTCTGCCATGGATGTTGGTCAATCCTGTGATGAACTCTATAAGTGGCTGGATAAAAACTCGTGACAAAATCTCATGCAGATAAAATCTTATATAGACAAAAGCATGCATATTATTATTATTACTACTATAATAACTATGTAAAATTTTACAATCAACTTTTAATTTATTTAAAAATATATGATAAAGATTAGTGATAATCATGTTTCTTAGATGATTGTCGAACTTATAATGAATGTAAAGAATATTTATTAATAAATATTCATTATATACAAGAAGTAAGAGGGAGACTGGAACAAAGAAGTTCAGTTGGTGCCAGCCCGAAAGAGAAGACGGTCTCCTATTCTTGAACTCCTGAAAGGTCGATACTTGACCATTAGAAAAGTTGATCACACTTTCATCGCAAATAAGGACGACTAGAACTGAGACTGTTGGTGTAAATCCTCTTGTCGACGGAGAAAGGCTACACCTTGGTCACACAGAATATTAAGACTGAGTGGTTGATTGGAAAGGACTTTGGTGCTTCATCTGAGCAAGGACTGTCTTTATATCAACGGATCGCACCCGCCAAAGAGGGAAAACTGCCTCATCAAACCGACCGAGATAGAAGTACCGCCACACCAACCACAGGAAAAGTAACCCCAGCCAGTATTCCTCACCAAGAACGACTGCCGGAGACAACCATATCTGTAATCAAGGTATTGTCCTCCGACGCTGATTGTCGAATTATTGTATTTAAATTCTCTCTTCAATAAAAGAAGATGTTTGTTTACGCAAACGTTGTTTCTGTATCCATCATTGCCTGAGAACTCGTTACTCATCCTTTCTCACGCCACAGATCGCAACTAGGTTATCTGCCTGTTGAGCATCGTTCAATTCTTATCTTGTGGGCTCAGTGGGCCGTACGGGCCTCACATAAGCATATAACAAGATTTTTTTTCTTTTTTAGAATTTAAAGAGTGAAAATTAATGAAAACAGTAATGCTTAACTATTTTCCATTATAATGAAAAATATTTTTGTAAAAGGAAAGAATTACAGTCAAACCCCAATAAGACACCCCCTATTAAGCTTCCACCCTCGCTGACTGCCAAGAAATTTGGCAGAACGGATCTTCTCTATGTTAATGGAATAGGCAAACCCCGATAAAATGCCATCCACCAGTAGAAACATCTAAACAAATATTCCTTTTGGTATTGTATTTGCCCTCGTTAATCCGGCAGGGGCTTGTAAGATGACTTACATCCCGAAGTTCATCGTTACAGTTTTAAAAGATCTCTGGATTCATTTTTAACCAGGAGGTGGGAGAGATGGAGTTAACGATTAATCATATATCTCTTTAAGCCTGGTTCACACCTAGGTTGTAGAAAATTTAAGATTGTTTCCATCGTTTATTGTGTACTAAGCAAATAAGGATACTGTACAGTAAGCGTACATTGTGTTTTACAGAGAAGTCAAAGTAGAAGATCAGAACAGCAAATAGACATGTTTTGATGTAGTATTGTACATATATGGTACAGTATACTATACTGTAAAGTATACAGTTATTTTAGAAATGTTAAGTTTGCACGCTAAATATAAATGTACTGTATTTTATTAAATTTAATAAATTCTGAGTTCATTTTCACTTCTATACTACACGTTTTTGATAAACCGCCAACCCTGATTAGATGCCAAAATTGTCTCCAAACAGATGGTGGCGTCTAATTGGGGTTTGAGTTTATATAAAATCAAATTCATTCACCAAGCTGAATTTGCAAACAACTGAAATCTATTCATAGTATCCAAGAAAATATAATACTTGTAATAGCAACCTATACTGAAAATCTCAAGTATATATCTTAAAAAAATTATGAATATTACAATTTATCCAAATATTCAAAATTTTGATATTTATGCATTTGATGAAAAATAAAATTTCAGGGAAGTATGTTGTGAAAGAATATTGGCAGAATATGTGATATTACAATATTAAAATTTTCCAAAATTTTAAGTAAAATTATTTCAAATTTGATATTAAATTTAATTTGTACCAAAAACTGATTCCATAATCTAATAATCTGAATTTTAAATATTTATGATTCTATGTAATAATAAATTCTGTACCATATATATAAAAAAATTATTTAATTGTTAGCATTGGGCTAGACAAATATATCCATATGAACTGAAAAGTTATTGAATGGAAAATTGATATTTATATTAAAAAACAGCTTTACCTGTAAAACTGAAATATCTTTCTATAATTATCCAAAAAATATGTATGTAAGCCCAAATAACCAATAAAAGACCCAGTGGATGTGGCTAGTACTACACTCCGAGTAAATATCATTCCTTGTTTAGTTAGAAACCAACCAGCTTTGTTCATTTTGCAAAAATCTGCAAAAAAATTAAAAATAATTATGAATTAGATTAAAATAAATACATATATCTATATATATATAAAATGCAATGTTTGTCTGATTATTATCTGTCTGTTCCACATAGGCTCTCATATCTAGGTGGGAAGTCTCCAATACCCCATGAGTAACAGAGACTATCTTCAGTTGAAATTACCTCAGCAGGTAGGACATTTTGGAATGGCAATAAAAATACTTTCATTTAAATCTTTCAGAACTGTGTTCAAATTTGATATAATATTATAATTGCACTAGTATGATATGTGATGTAACTATGGATGAAATTTTTGATAACAGCAAATAGCAAAGGAATCTTGGATGATATCACATCATTGTGATGGTAAAATCATTGTGACATAATACAGTGGTGCCTTTCAATTCGACATTTGAGTTTTGCAGGTTGGCACATTGTGTGTGCATGGAATTGTGTGATGTCATTTGCTATTTGTCAGTTCTTTTTGGGCTACTTTGGTGTTTACCCATGTTGTTTGTGTTAATTTTCAATTCTACATTTTTAAGAAAGTAAAAAATTTGTAATTATTATTATTTTTTGAGTGAAATGTAAGGATGGGTTCAAAGAGAACTGACCAGAGGAATAATTCCAAAAAGAAGAACATTTGATTGAGCAAAGAGACATAAGAAAAAAATTGTAGATAAAGTGCAGAAAGGTAGAACAATTAAAATGTAACAAGTAGTGTTCTTAGGACAACTGTGGCAATGTTTTACAACAGAGAGAGAAGTCTATGGGTATAGGGTGTCTGCTGGAAGACTTCATTCCAACATTCAAGGGCTAATAAATTGTGTGTTATGTATAAAATATTGTATTTTGTAATTTAGTATGTTACACAATAGTAAAACACATATAATAATGTAAATAATATAGTGTATCTTTCTCATCTCATCCGTTAATGAAGTGGGATGGGGATTGATAACAAATTAATCTATTTTACATGGTCTTATATGGGAAATATTGTCCTACAATTTGACAGTTTCTCAATTTGACATTACTTCGGTGACAGATTAGTGTCAAATTGCGAGGCACCACTGTATTCTAGTTAAATCAATGTTAAAATTATAGACAAAAAGCCAATGGAATCTAAATGTTAAATTATATGAACTATGTGGTAAAATCTATAAATTCACAGGATCTGGGCCTGACATATTGAACCCCATTTTTCAACTTCCAATTCATTCTGCCATGGATGTTGGTCAATCCTGTGATGAACTCTATAAGTGGCTGGATAAAAACTCATGACAAAATCTCATGCAGATAAAATCTTATATAGACAAAAGCATGCATATTATTATTATTACTACTATAATAACTATGTAAAATTTTACAATCAACTTTTAATTTATTTAAAAATATATGATAAAGATTAGTGATAATCATGTTTCTTAGATGATTGTCGAACTTATAATGAATGTAAAGAATATTTATTAATAAATATTCATTATATACATTATATATTAATAATAATAATTATTATTATTAATATTTATTTCTTTGAATATTTATTAATATATAAATATTTATTTAATAATATTTTATTAACATTAAAAAAAATCAATGCTTTTACCAATTATGAAGAAATTTCATTATTAAAAATTTGCCAGAGTAATCTTGATCTCTAGCAAATCTCCAATAATAATATATGGTCCCTTAAATATCTGTGTCGAGGCATAGCAATGATTCTAAGCCAAATACACTAGTCAATGACTGACTCATATTAGGGGAATTGTTATAGCAAAATTTCAACTCTTAAGTTTCATTATAAGTTAGATATTATTAATTTGACAATTATAATCAAGATCATATTCAATAAGACACTGACTGCCAAATTTGAAGCTCCAAATTCAATTAATAAAAAATACTAGAGAAGTTTGAAAATTGTATAAATTGGCAAAATAGAATTGTTTTTCTTCTTCTCCTCCTCCTCTTGTGACATCTCTTTTTATTTAATAATATTTTATTAACATTAAAAAAAATCAATGCTTTTACCAATTATGAAGAAATTTCATTATTAAAAATTTGCCAGAGTAATCTTGATCTCTAGCAAATCTCCAATAATAATATATGGTCCCTTAAATATCTGTGTCGAGGCATAGCAATGATTCTAAGCCAAATACACTAGTCAATGACTGACTCATATTAGGGGAATTGTTATAGCAAAATTTCAACTCTTAAGTTTCATTATAAGTTAGATATTATTAATTTGACAATTATAATCAAGATCATATTCAATAAGACACTGACTGCCAAATTTGAAGCTCCAAATTCAATTAATAAAAAATACTAGAGAAGTTTAAAAATTGTATAAATTGGCAAAATAGCATTGTTTTTCTTCTTCTCCTCCTCCTCTTCTGACATCTCTACTTAGTCACATTGTTCAATTGATATCAATGAAATTTGAGATACAGGTATATTTTAGAATATTTGAAGTCCACTGATAATTTCAGCACAATTGGGTTAAAATAAAGAGGATAAATGGTGATCCATTTATCATAAATACTTCTATATCTCATTGTTTAACTGCTTTTGACAAAATTTGAAATAAAGGCATATCCTAACTCAATTAAAATCTAAAAATTTTGGTCCAATTGGACTAAAATTAAAAGTTATAGAAGAGGATGATTCTCTTCTCTATAAATATCCTTATAGGTCATCCAATTTATAAATAAATTTGGAATGTAAATATTACTTATTTTTCAAAAATCCTTAAATAACATATGCCCAATAAGGCCAAAATGAAGGAAGTAGGATGTTTTTTTCATCCTAATCTCTTATACAGCTCATATCAATCAACTGATTTCAACCAAATTATGTTATATGTATGATTATTATTTTATTAAATACTTCCTAAAAATTTTAATTGAATCAGATTAAAAATAAAGAGAGTATTTAATAATGTATTAATGTTAAACCATATAACATGTTTGTCAGAATCTCTCTCTCATAAAAAATAAATGATATACAATCAAAAACATCTAATATGTAAAAATATAAGCTAAATATGCTAATAAGAAATTATGATACTTGTTAAAATTTAGATATGGATATTTGGTTGATGATTTAAGACAGGTGTGTCAAACTGGCAGCCTTCAATGTGATTTTTTGTGACCCTCAACGCTCTTAGCTAAAATAAAAACTAGAACAATATGTTATGAAGATATTAGGAAACAACTGTTGTATCATACCTATACTATACCTATACTGCTATACTTGTATACCTATACTGTTGTATCATACCTATCATATACTATGATACATTAGTTTGATTTTAATGAAAGGAAATTGCACAAGTTTCTTTGGCATTCTCAGACATATTTGTACAGGCGACTGTGATCTTTTAGATCGGTGACACAAAATAAGTGCTGTTCTTCAAGACTTATTTTTGTGGGAAAATTTCTCCCTAAAAATACTAAAAAGTATAAATAGGAACCTACTATTTTTTGGAATAGCCAAATACAATAAACAAATTTCAAAGAATTCCCCTGTGACGGACATGCGTAAAGGATGCGCTAACAGGCTTGTTAAAGATTGACTTGTGTGTTATAATTTATTTTAAAAAATGTAAGTAATTATGGATATTTGAATATATATAATTTTAATGAGAATTCTAGTTTTTGTACAAAAAATATTGTTTTTAACACTAGAGATTGATAGAGAGGACTAACCTTAAAAATAATTAAAAGCAATATACATATTATTGTACTAAATTCACTTAATACATAGTGTTTTCAATTATCCTATCTATATTACTATAGTCAATGACAGGTTAAGAACGAGCACTGTGGAAGCTATGCCAGTCTATTCACTGGATTAGCAGAAGATATCAATACATGGGACTGTATGATTATCAAAAATAGGGAGGACCGGTTTTTAAAAAGGGGAGAATAACTTATAGTATTGCTACTGATTTAAGTAGAATTTATTTATTTTTACACTTTTAAACAATTTTTTAATATCAATATTGTCGTTACTGATAAGATATTAAATATTGTATTTTTATTTGCTTATGATAAATAAAACTTTTATTTATATTTATAAATTTATTTTATTTATTTATTTATCAACAAGATACATTGGCAAAACCCAAAA